>JAMPIV010012573.1:0-215258 GCA_024509875.1 Oreohelix idahoensis
GTAGTCATTTCTTGGCCGTTCAAAGTTTGTCCTACCTTTATTTCCCTGCTCTCTATTATCAAATTTATTAAATTGCTGTGGAGCTTTAAAATTGTCTATGTGCTTCTTTTTAGCACCACTTACCTCTGCCTGGGCTGCCTGATACCTTTCAGCGACATTAAAAACCTCTCCCAACTTCTCTGCACCTTGTTCCATGAGAAATTTTCTCATGTCTGGAGCCATGGACTCTCTCAATTGCTCAATCATGATCATTTCTTTAAGATCTTGGGTCTTCCCCAGAGCAGTCCATTTCTCCAAATAGGTTTCCAGTCTGGCAGAGAATTGGTGGTATGTCTCCCCAGACAACAGTTTGGCATTTCTAAATTTCTTACGATAAAATTCCCCATTTTTTTCGTACCTCAATAACAAAGCCTGCTTTAACATGTCATAATTCTCCTGGTCTTCTCTGTTCATTTTTGCGAAGACTTCGTAAGAAGTACCTCTCAGTCCCTGTGATAGCTTTAAACTCCACCTCTCTCTCTCTCTAACCCATATGTAGTAGCTAATAACTCAAAACGTCCTAGGTACCCCTCTATGTCATCGTCTTTTTCAACAAAATGGTCTAAATGAAACCCCATAGCTGAGTTTGAGGCTCCCAGAATGGGCGTAGCATCTGAGGCAAAAGGGCTGGCACCATTTTCAGGAGCCTGGCCTTGTAGCTGCAGCTCCCTGAGTCGTAATTCGTGCTCCCTCTGCAACCTTCTATCTTCTGCCTCCCTTTCGGCAGTCAACCTTTTATCTTCTGCCTCTCTTTCGGCAGTCAACCTTTTATCTTCTGCCTCCATTTGCTGTCGTTTTTCTTCTGCCTTCAATGCTTTAGCCTCTTTGTCAGCCTCAATTTGTAACCTCTTAGTCTCAGCCTCAATTTGTAACCTCTTCTCTTCAGCCAACCTTTCAGACTCTAATTTTCTTTCAGCCTCTTTTTCTAATCTTCTTTCTTCCCGTTCAATATACTTATCACATTCAGCCGTTACATATTGAATTAAAATCTGACCATCCATTCCCATCTCCTTTGCCGTCAGCACAGCAGCTGATCTGAATTTGGCCAGCTCCGCCATACTTTTTAAACAAATCTAGCAATGTGCAAGATAAAATTTCCAACCACTAAAGTACTTCTAATTACTCTAGTCTAAAATAATTCTAATTAATTAATTAACTACCACTGGCTGTGAAGATTCACCAACTTTTATTTTCAGGGACACTTTTAATTTTAAGGGACACTTTTAATTTTTATAATGTGTTCCCCTAATCTAATTCTCCCCCCAGGAGATCCTAATATACTTAATGGGCTAATTATCCCGGGACAAAGAGACCCCAATATATGTAGTGGATTGATGGTATTGTATGATGGTGATATTACTAAGTGTGATGCATGAGGTCAGCTGTGAAGGCTCCTGAGATAAAATGTAGCTGTGAATTGTCAGAAGGCCCTTCGTGCTACCACTACGACCTCACACCTATCTTTTTTTTTACTAATGAATGTGGCTACGTTAAATGTCTAGGGTAATGATATGTAATGTGTTGTGGTAGTTTACATACACACACACAGATATTTACTAAGTCTAATAATATTAATAAATGTTATAATACACTGAACTAACTCAAGTGTGTAAAATTTGGATAGTAATTTTCTTTAAATTTATTTGTTCTGAACCAAGGTTTTAATTTGGTCAGAACATATGAAAGGTTTTGCAATTATGAAAGAAATGCATGAATATTACATAATAAATGCAAGGTGTGTACATATGTATGTTACTAGACTAGTTAATATTACTACTGTTTATAGTTGTAATCTATTTGGGAGAACACTTAATGGATGTGCTGTTGGGGTGGCCTCATCACTCCCTGTCTATGGCGACTACACATTGTCCAGTTATTTGATGGAATTTTATGGGTGTGTTAGGAAATAAGTGAGTTGGTGAATTCTCAGCAGACCAGACGCTCACGTAGCTTGAATGTGTAGCTCTGGTGCTGAGATCTGGTGGCCCCACCTCTCCGTGCTTGGGGGCAATATCAGAAGTCTGGTGGCCCCACCTCTCGGTGCTTGGGGGCAATATCAGAAGTCTGGTGGCCCCACCTCTCCGTGCTTGGGGGCTATAATAGGCTGCTCTGACAGAATGTGACTGCACAGGTCCACTCTTGTAATATTCAACAACTCATTTGACACCGCATTGGTGCCAACTGAAACTCACAGTTCTGCAATCAAAGTATTAGTCATGTGTCAGAATTCCATCCTCTAACCATTTCTGGACACAACACTACACAACAACAACACCACATAGACGGGTCAGATCTTTCTGACCAAACAACACATCTTACCAAGTTGGTTTCACATAGGCTAAGTTCTCACAGACTACGTATTCTGAAATATGTTCATTAGCTTCCTGCCATAGAATAGGATAGGTGATATGTTTCACTGATCTCAACACCTGATCTGTCCTTCATAATCCTTGCTGGAGTTTATGTATTTTATTTGTCTCTAGACCCTGAACTGGGGCGGGGGGTCCAGAGCGAATCCTTACTTGTTGTAAGGGACAGATTATGCTATTGCAGTATCAAATCACTCGAAACCTTAAACAAATATTAAAATGTACAAAGAAATAATTTCAGTCTTACCAGAATTATGAATATAGAACACAGTTAAATGCTAGCAAAACTCAGCTGAGCTGCTGGCTTTAGGATGGCGTCCCTCTAAATATTTCAATAGCTTCTGGGAATTACACCACTTAATAATTCACTGTGTCTACTAGGACAACTTATAATGAATGGCACAAAATGCGCGTCTGAGCGCCGATAATATATTCATCTATGGCCAATCACTGCCTTTTCTTTTTCAAATTCAAATATCCTACCAAAAAGTCATTTCAGTCATACCTCAGTCAAGTATGCCTTATTGTCTGTTGGTCCGTCCGTCTCTACTTGCGTTTCACAAAAAAACACACTTGTTTTTTGAACCAACTCTGCCTTCCCCTACACAATTTTGCCCTTAAAGTTATTTTTAGCCACAATTCACCATCCCACCCCGGCTCTTCATTCCAACTAGATTTTAGCACTTGCGTCTTCAAGGCCACAATTTTTTGAAAATTAGTGACATGTTTTATTTCAATGCAGACGCTCGCTGATATGAACAACACAGTCTTTTGTCAATATCTTTCTTATTATCTGTCCGTCTGTATAAATGAAAGCATATTATTTCACTGCTCAAGATGGGCCATCCGGCCAGCTAGGTTTTATATTCCTAACATTATTATTAAGAAAAGTTACTTTTCAAATATTTTCTAGAATCTTCTGGAATGCGTTCATCACTGCATTCAAATAAACGGACTAAGTTATCGCAAAAGCGTCCAAGAAATGACTGTGGCGTATAATATCCAAGGTCCCTTTTGTCGATTTCTTTACTTTATGTCAACTTGGGGAACGTGACTTTTTCCTCCTTTCCCCACCACTTGCGTCTTTTAACCTTGCTAGTTTCAAGCACGCGTTCAGTCAGATTTTTTCCTTTTGATCTCCGTTCTCATCCCGTTCCGTTTTGCCTTCAAGTCTAACAATTTAATTTCCATGGCGGGTGATGACCCGCGGCGTGGGCGATCATGTATTCTAGCAGCTTACGCATTAGTTTTTATCCCTACGTTGTATCATTGGAGATATTTTAACGTTGTATCATGGTTAATTTTGTGACACTCCACACCGCTACTAGGGTTCCCTAACTTCTCGCTACCATTTATCCTGGAGGTAGATGCATCATTTGAAGGATTGGGAGCAATTCTCTCGCAAGTGCAAGATGGAACAAAGAAAGTCTTGGCATATGCAAGTCGCACACTTCGACCCTCTGAAAGAAACTCAAAAAGCAGTATGAGGCTGGAACTGCTAGGTCTTAAGTGGGCCATGACTGAGAAGTTCAGAGGTTACCTGCTAGGATCACAAGTAGAGGTATTTACAGACAATAGGGGTCTGGCCTTCTGGGAGAAAGCTAAACTGGGAGCTATAGAGCAGAGATGGATGGCCCAGATGGCGATGTTTAACTACACAATCCAACATCGGGCAGCAAGAGCCAATGGAAATGCAGATTATTTGTCCCGTTTTCCTATTGAAACCGCAGGCGAGGAACTGGAGGATGACGCAGATGTTGCAATAAGTGGTATAACAGCTGAGGTTATCGGAGAGTTTACCCAGTGTGGTAAAGTGGGATACTATAAATATTTATAGGGGACTTAGTGTACTGACTGAGATCAGCTGTGAAGGTATCTATATCTAATAAGAGTAGTGTATTATAGATAACCTTACTTACTGCCACATATGTATACCTCAGTCAGAATTATTTTGGAATAGTGTGATGACTACGTTATATGTCTAGGGTATGTGTATGATGAAGTGTAAGTCATAACAACAACAGACAGATAAACAATTTAATTTATTCCACCACACTTGACAACACTGTGACACTCACATACATATAACACTCTAAGAGGATATCTTAAAGGAGTCACTGATAACTTTTCAAATAACAATATGTATTCAGTGCTGTCATGAATGTATATGTGTCCTGATTCAAATACAAAGGGAACCAGGAATCACAATCAATTTTAATTACAAGTTATATGTACAGAATTTATTAATATGATTATTATAGTGACATATATTATTAATGGTATCCTATGTGTGTCAGTTGTGTAGTGGTAACATGAGGTAATACTGGTTTTGTTTTGTTCAAGCTCTGTTGGTATTTGTCATCATGACTTCAATAGTTTGTTTCTATGGGAACTAGTATTGGAGATGTTCTCATTTCCTGGTATTAAAACAATTTAATTCCCCTCTTAATTTTAGTTTATAATGTCATTTTAAGATGGGGGTACATAATGTTGAGCTCCATGGCCACACTCTCTTATCTTGCGTGATGACTGCAGTAAGAGACTCCTCTGCTTGAGTACTTTAATGAGTTCTGGAGCCACCCCACTGGTTGCTATATGGACCAAGGAGTATGCTGTCCACCTCTGGCTTCAGCAAAGCTCTGACCAGGTGCTGCTCAATAACTTTAAGACCACGGTCCCACAATTCATGGAAATAATAATAAACAGTTTCGTTGACTGGCAATGAATATAGCACAACTCCGATCTGCCGATGTCCCAGGCTTTATTTTATAAAAAATATACACTGGTGCTCAACGCACTGCTTCTTAGTAGGTTTATTACAAGATGTGGCAATGAACAGACGCTCTGAATGGAGTATATTCTCAGCTCTACCCAATCACACCACGTCTACACATCTTTTCAAAAAAGTACCCCTTTCTCACGTTTCCCCTGACAACACAAGATAGTATTTATAGTCCGACCAATCGTGTTTAGTCTTTCATTTGTTGCGCTCCAATCACATAGGAGTTAACATGGTAGGCTATTTCCGTAACGTAATGTTTTTTCAAACACGTTATAAAAAAAATGTTATGAGCAGAAAAGATTTCATGCTGTCAGGCACCCCCACTATTTTATTTTGGCCATAACTTGGTAATTCCTAGACTATTTGCGTAACGTTTTACATATTCTTTGTCAGCAAACCCTAAGGAACCCAAATATACAAATTTAAGGGAGCTAGGTGGCTGCGTTCAAAATGTGCATTTTCTACCACCTCCTGTTTACTTCAATCCCCATGTGGTGTCTGGGTACTGTCATGTTTTCAAACGTAAACCCATCTAATGTCATCTTTCCCAATAAGCGTTTTTCAGGATTTTAAAACCTAACTCTGGGAAGGGTAGTGAATTTTATCACTGTCGAATTGAAATAAAGTTAGTGCATGTGGCCTTACACGCGTGATGGCAGCAATTGTGTATCGCGCGACGCGGGTTTAGTATTGCACGTGTCCCTGCTTTTCTGCCTCTCCCTTCTCGCTATCCTTTAGTCCATCTGTCTTTTAGTTACGCCGTGTATAAAATGGAATGAATGAAATATTAAATTTAGGTCATTGATCAGCTTGCGTATCTCACGGTTTTTCCAAGAAATACAGTACACGTTTCATTGAAGAAAGCGTGCAGCGACACAGTAGGCTTTTACTATCAACGTGAAAGCGTTACAATTTGCCGACGAAGTAGAAAACAAGGGGGATTTCGAGTACAGTCATTGTGACAGCACTGTTCTTTCATCATCATCTCATCTCAGCCCGTAACCCGTCATGGGTCGTAGGGGTGCCATGGTGGAAGCATCAGCAGACAGGGTCCTCCACTGCTCTCTATCCTCAGCAATGCGTACAAGTGTGGAAAAACCGTGTCCTGCCCATTCTTTGATGTTATCAGCCCAGGATTTTCTCTGCCTTCCTCTTCTCCGTTTACCTTCGACTGTTCCCTGAAGGATCGTTTTCGAAAGGGAGTCATGACGAGTTACATGCCCAAACCAGGCAAGCTTTCGACGTTTCACTGTTGACAAAAGTGGTTCTTGGTGGCCTGCATAGGTGTTTATCTTCTCTCTAACATAGACATTTGTTTTGTGCTCTTTATAGCAAATGCGCAAAATTCTTCTATAACATTTATGCTCGAAAGCCTGAATCCTTCGCTCCGTATCTGCAGTGAGTGTCCAGCTCTCACACCCATACAAGAGAATAGATAATACAAGTGATTTGTATAATTTGATCTTCACAGGAAAACTGATGTTACTTTTCCAGATCACATTCAACCTTGTCATGGCAGCTGAGGCCATCTCAAGTCTTGTCTTGATTTCTTTAATTGATCTTCCATCACTACATATAGTGGACCCGAGATATTTAAAGGTGTTAACTTCTTCTAACGTTTGCCCATTTAACGTAATGTTGGTCGGAACATGTTTCTTATGGCTATTCACCAATATCTTGCTTTTTTCTATATTAATGTCCATCCCATACGTTCTTGTTACTTTCTCCAGTCTAGAGGTAAGGTCTTGAAGTTCTGATTCTGATCCAGCTATCAGATCAATATCATCAGCAAAACGTAGGTTGCACAGAGGTCGGCCTCCAATCGATATGGTTGATTTATAATCGTAGAGAGCCTCCTGCATAATATGTTCTAGATATATATTAAAGAGCACTGGTGACAGGATACATCCTTGGCGAACTCCTACAGTTGTTTTGAAAAATTCTCCAATGTCGTTGCTTACAAAAACAGCACTGCTTGCACTGTTCTTTACCATTCTTCTTTCCTTTTATTAAATTTATTTGTTAGGCTTTGCATTTACGTTTTAATTTATATATGGGGATTAGAATAATTCACGACACCCAGATACCATATGAGATAGGGTTGATGACAGCAACAAGCCAGAAAGATATCATTGAAAGGGTACCGGCCGAATCAACCACAGCACCAGCAACCACTCAAGCATTTCCCACCTATTCGCGTGAGGAATTGATAAATCTCCAGGGAGCGGATGATGTGGTAGCGATGGTTAGGAAGATGGTAAAGGATGGCACCAGACCTGCAGGAAAAGATGCTCGAAAGATCCCCTTGGCTGCAAGGAAACTACTTAATCAGAGTAACCGGCTCGAAGTGACAGATGGGTTGTTATACCGGACAGTGAAGGGATCAGATGGATCCAGCATGAAACAACTGGTAATACCTGAGTCCATGAAACCACGGATACTAGACTCTGCTCACAGGGTGGGCCATCAGGGAAGAGAGCGCATGCTGCAGTTGCTGAGAAGTAGGTGCTTCTGGGTAGGCATCACAGCTGATGTTGACGTCTTTGGTCGCAGATGCAACCGATGTAACGTTGCCAAGGCACCTCAACTGAAGTTTCATGGGCTATCGGGAAACTTGATTGCCTCCAGACCACTTGAGGTGGTAGCAATGGATTTCACACTGCTAGAGCGGGATTCCAAACGGTTTGAGAATGTATTAGTGCTGACAGATGTGTTCAGCAAGTACACCATTGCTATACCAACAAGAGACCAAAAAGCAACAACAGTCACCAAGGCCCTGGTGGAAAAGTGGTTCCAGTATCTCGGAGCTCCTCAGAGGGTACACTCTGATCAAGGCCGGAACTTCGAGTCAGCGATAGTCGCAGAGCTGTGCAAGGTATATGGAGTCCACAAGAGCCGCACTACAGCTTACAATCCTAAAGGCAACGGGCAGTGCGAGCGCTTCAACAAGACGTTGCATGATTTGCTGAGACCCATGACAGCCGACCAGAAGCGAAGGTGGTCTGAGCATCTAGCGGAGGTGGTTATGGTCTACAACTCTACCCCCCACTCTTCGACAGGGTACTCACCATACTACCTCCTCTTCGGCAGAGAACCGAGGCTTCCTCTAGACTTCATGATAGGCACGCGCCCAGATGAAGAGCCGGAGACGACTGATGAGTCGCTGCAAGGTCACCTAGAGAGGTTGCACATAGCCCACCAAAAAGCTGCAGAGAGAATGCAGAAAATGGCCGCTGACAGGAGGGAGAGAAGTAATCAGCTTCCAGGCCCCACACCATTGCGAGTGGGTGAAAGAGTGCGGAAAAGAGTGCACCACACTGACAGGGCCAAAATACAAGACGTGTGGTCCAACGACGAATTCATTGTATCGTCAATTCCAGAAGCAAGCGGTGGTCCTTATGTGATAAGGCCAGCAGGCAACGAAGATCTGAAGATGAGGGTTGCGGCGCATGAACTGAGACGAAGTGAGGACAAAGATGATTCTCCGAATCTGGTAGATGCTACACTAGGCCTACCTGAGGCACCAGCTTCGCCAGATGAGACAGACCCTGGGGAGGACGTGCATGGTCTAATGCCCGAACCAGGCTGGTATGCCCTGCAGCCGATAGAGGGTCCTGCCCCGAGACGATCTGAGAGGTTACAACTGAAGCGCCAGAGGGAGTGATGTTGTCGGGACGACAACAAAATCAGGTGGGAAATATGTGATGGGGCGGAAAAGACGCCCGCCCCCTACGGCGGAAAAGACGCCCGCCCCCTACCTGTTTTTGGGCAGATTTATCGCCCATGTATTTTAGAAGTGCGCGAAGCATGCTGAGATGTAAATTCTTCAAGATTGATGAAAAGGCCATAATAAAGCCTACATATAGTTGTGGTGTAGAGTTGTGTGTTATAATTGATAGTTATGGGCCATACTTATGTGGTTTAGTGCCTTATAAGAGCAAATGTCGCGAGTGTTATTTATGAGCCAGATTGATACGCGTGGCGCGCGGTGAATTGAGTGATTCGACCGCGGTTTATATAAAGAAATAGCGATCGGAAAAGGGCCGATTTGAAGATTCAGCCCACACGAGAGAGCAAACGACGAGGTGACCAGTGTAGGTAGCAGATGGACTAGAGCACATTAGCATCGGGCACTGTTGGGTGTTTTGTTTAGTTTTGTTTTGTTATGTTCGCTAGTTTATTTGTTTAATGTTTACTTTGTCACTGAATGGGTTGTAAAAATAAATACAGCCCCTGCCTCAGAATCAAGAGTTTTTATTGTTGTTCGGGTCGGTGCGAGTGTGTACGAGAGTGATATCACACATCACAATATAATCATCATCATCTCGCCCACCCTACCACATATCTTTAATGATTAGGTTGCCTACCTTAAGCACAACTTCATACGATACGCCTCTTTAGACATGCAGTTGTATTATTCTTTCTTTGTCTCCTCAGAGACCCCCGGGAACTGCACGGGGCTTCATAATCTAGAATGTATTAATCTAAAAACATCGTTATTCAATACTGATTAGTTTATATCGAACTATTGACCTATTGTTTTTTTTTATGTGCAACCTTTAACATTAACAGACCATAGTCTTAAACATTAAAAGACTACAATCTTAAACATTAACAGACTACAATCTTAAACATTATCTTAAACATTAACAGACTACAATCTTATACATGAACAGACTACAGTCTTAAACATTTACAATCTACAATCTTAAAATTAGCCGAAGAGATCATTACAGTATGTTGAAGGCAAATGAATTTAAATATCATCATCATCATCTTCAGCTTCCCAAAGCAACTTCCTGTCCCGTGCCATTAGCTCAATGTCTGTTCATGTCTTCCGTATCCCGTTCACGCCATTCTCCAGTTCTCATCTTCGTGTAAATTATGAATGCGTGTTTTAATAATATTTTTCTTAATAAAGTTTCATTTACGTATCAATCATTTTCAAATTACTTTTTTCCATTATGGAATGCTCTCTCGCTCTCTCTCTCTCTCTCTCTCTCTCTCTCTCTCTCTCTCTCTCTCTCTCTCTCTCTCTCTCTGTCTCGCTCTTTTATTCCCACTGACATAGACCTGCAAGTCTAGAAGGAAGAGCTGGAGAAGAGAGGGATGGTCATAAGCAGCTCTAAAACAAAATCCATGGTGATATCACGAGAAGAAAGAAGACATCAGATTAAGCTGGGAGAACAGGTCCTGAAGCAGGTCGACCACTTTAAATACCTCGGAGCTATTATAGACCGAAAGGGAGGCATCAAAGAAGAGTTGGCCACTCGAAAAGCAGCAGCTGGGAGACTTTTTCAGGCCATAAATCGAGGATTCCTCAGCAAGAGAGAGGTTGGTAAGAAAACGAAGATGGCTGTATACCGCTTCACCTATGTCCCAGTCTTGACATATGGATGCGAGTCATGGGCAATGACTACAACCCATAAAAGCCAGATCCAAACATCAGAAATGAGGTATCTGAGTGATGAGTGTTAAATGTTGGAGTAGGATCGGTTGATGTGGTATAATTCTGGTTACCACATTGATACAGGTATTATGGTCAACTCAAACCGACACAGTGTTGGGCATACAGATCACCTTGTCCATAGAGTATTGAGGCCCCGACAAGGGACAGTGTTTATGTAGAATGAGAGTGCAAATGTACGTTATGCGAATGGGTGGTACTGTTCTGCAAAGTTGACAAGTAAGAAGGCACTCATTCACTCGTGTATGAAAGTCAATGATGTCTGGAACTACTGTTGATAATTTCACACATTTAATAGGACGCAAACTCTGACGACACATATATAGTCACTGGAACAGTTTGGCAAAAACATCACATGCTCGACAAAATGGTCTACGACATCAAATATGCATTCATATAGAATGTGGATACAACAGAACATTCATAGCTAGTCCCTCAGGGTTCTAGTTGTATAACTTTCAAGCCTAACTGACTGATCGCGTCAGTTAATGTTTGTAAACGTTTATTATAAATGGCTCCCTGACAGAACCTCTTCTGTCGAGGAATTACAAGCCGTAAATCAGTAGGCTTAAGTGACGACAATCTTAAACCACAGTAGTGGGTTACCATAGTAGACAGATCTCTGTACAGTTGACATTCAAAAATCCGGCAACCTCCGGACCTGAGGAGTGCCGGATTGTTGAAAATGCCGGATTTTTTCTGGTTATATATGCTGTATATATTTAACAGAAAATGACTACCTGTACAGTCCTTTAAAGAAAGAAAATTAAAAACTAAATGATCTGCGATCGACAATGCACGATGTTAACGTTTTACACCACTTCTTTTATTTGCTGAGTCCATAATGGGGGCTATACAGCAGCAAATAAATGATAAAATGAGAAGGAATGAGCAGGAATTCCTGTTAACACGTGCAAGCAAGACCCAACAGCTGCATCAAAACATACACGGCTCCAGAAAACAGTAACGCGCCAACGCGGTAAATTAAAAAATGCGCTCCGAAATCCATGCCGGAAATCTGAAGGAACCGATTATCGATGGCCGGATTTTTGAATGTCAACTGTATCATCATCAGATAGTAAGGTATCCCTGTTCTCCGAACGATGATCCGCTTAGTCAAAGGCGAGATCCAAAAATGGCATTCATATAGAATGTGGATACAACAGAACATTCGTAGCTAGTCCCTCAGGGTTCTAGTTGTATAACTTTCAAGCCTAACTGACTGATCGCGTCAGTTAATGTTTGTAAACGTTTATTATAAATGGCTCCCTGACAGAACCTCTTCTGTCGAGGAATTACAAGCCGTAAATCAGTAGGCTTAAGTGCCGACAATCTTAAACCACAGTAGTGGGTTACCATAGTAGACAGATTTCTGTATCATCATCAGATAGTAAGGTATCCCTGTTCTCCGAACGATGATCCGCTTAGTCAAAGGCGAGATCCAAAAATGGCTCCTAACTTCGATGAGCTTCGCTCACTCCGAAGCTGCATAATGAAGCATAAGTAAAGGGCGCTGTCCATCATATCAATAATGCTGTGTAGATTATATGCTTAATAATGCAATGTATATCATACGAATAATGGTGCTGCTGGCAAAATGTCGTCTCGAAAATAGTCAATCATATACATGTGCAGACCATAACATGGCTGCAGATCTAGGCATTTGAAAAGGTACAGTAACTGTCTCTCTTTACCTTATCATCCTAGAAAAACACTAGAAAAATAGCACCCGCCTTCCTTTGGCGCTAAGAATATATTCTGGGGAGGAACATAGACATAATAGTCACACAGACGAGGTCGCCTTCCCCCAGAATTTCACAGCAAAGAACAAATCTTCGGACTTCTGTCCGCACAGCGATCAAGATCCGCCCATCATCACGGAAGTCTCTCTCGACAACCCTTATTCGACACATGCGCAGAAACGCGTCACCCCCAGAGTTCAACTCAAGATGGGCCGACGTAAATCTAAGTAATCATATAAGACCCAAGAGAAGTAACAGACATAATAAAATGTACCATCAACAAAATCAAGGGTTATGTACCTTTGACTCTCAACAAAAAGTGTTAACAGATAGATAAATATCTTTCTATATATATATATATATAGAGATATATATATATATATATATATATATATATATATATATATATATATATATATATATATATATATATATATATATATATATATATATATATATATATATATATATATATTCATTGCCTACAAAAGAATCTGTGCGTAACACTGAGGAAGGCGGTTGAAGTAACAAGAAGAGACATGGTACGCAACCAGACGATACGTCAAGGCCTTAAATCCTACCCCCTGCAGACCCAAGTAGAACAGTCCCAATTAAGATGGTTTGGCCATGTCTGCAGAATGGGAGAAGATCGGCTACCACGACAAGCACGGGAAACAAAGAGCCAAGGATCCAGACCCCGAGGACGACCGAGAGTCCGCTGGGAGGACAACATTAGACAATCTTTGAAGGACCGAGGACTAGAATGGAACCAGGCCAGGAGGAAGACAGCCGATAGGATAGTCTGGCGCTCTCTCTTCCAAACCTCTACACCTCACGGTAGAAGGGGAACGACTAAGTAAGTAAGTAAGTAAGACATAGATTTATTAGATCCGGGTATCTTTCATTTTATGCAATGCATTTTTTGTAATGATTCATTTTTTTGTTTACTTCTAAAATGTATCTTCCACATGATGTACCTAACATTAATTTCAGCGAGATCGGATATCCTACTATTCAGTACATACCCTTACTTTTAGCTAAATGAAATATCCCACCATTAAGCACCTCACCTGTGTTTCGCGGGCTAAATCCGATAGCCTGCTGTTCATTAGATTACTTTTGTCTCGGCTAGATCGGATAGTCTACAGTTCATTACTTAAACATGTATTTCTGCTAGACTAGATAAGTAGGTAATAAAAAGGTAAAGGATCCCGTTACACGCCCATTGAAGCATTTGGGAATATGGTGTTAGGCCCACATTTTCTCGACCATCGGCACAGTAGAGGTGATGGGGTCAGCATCACGCCGGCCACCTTAACCTTCCCAGAGTTGCTCTGGTACTCAATTGGGGCTGGGTCGACCCAGGAGCCATTTGTGGCCTAAAAAAATCCCACCTCATCTGGGGATCGAACCATGGACCATTGAGCTAGGAAGCCAGTGCACTAACCACTATGCTACCGCCGCTCCCTAGATAAGTAGGTTCCCTGTGATTTTCTCACCGGTGTGTTACCGGGGCCCGAAATGGAAGCAAAGAATACTAACATTGTACCCTACCTGGCATCTCGTAAAAAGCGACTAAGGAGGGTTGGGCATGAGGCTGGTTACCTATCCCGCAAAAATTTTTTTTACCACATAAACGTCTGGGGTTTTATGATTTTTGCGATTTCATTTTACACAGAGTTGCCTTTGAATATATTGTGCATCGCCTAGTCAGCCCACATTACTTTCATTTTAGCATCTACCCAAGTTTACTACACAGCTTTTGACATTTTAAAATGTACAAGTAGGTTAAAATAGTCTTGTCTTATCTATCTGCGTTCTTATTACACTATCTCCAAGTTACTTATTTCCCGCGTTCGTGCGTTTCCGAGAGCAAACGATTACGTAAGGTAGTAGTTACCGTGATAGCCTCTCCGTGAAAGATTACTAAAATCTGAACTGACGAAGCAGGATATGACCTGGACGGTAAATTGATTTCAGTTGATAGACTGCTATCATAGACCCGGGCAGCTTAAATTACTTGGCTATAGAAGTCGAATTTTTATTGACAAAGTCGATAGGGTTGAAAAGTTTGATCGTGCCTCAGATCATTAACCGAGTAAACATAATACAAAAACATTTTTTTTTTTTTACTTTAAAATAAGTGGGTAAAATTATATGAGAAATTATAAACGTCTTTGCCTTAGCATTCACTTTCAGTTAGCGTTCTGCTTGTGCGGTTTGGTCTGTTGGTCTTTCTTCCTTACACAAATTGATACCCTGCCTTTGGCGATTTTCATTCACTCACTGAATCAGTCACTCATTGAATCATTCACTCATTGAATCATTTCCTCATTGAATCCCTCACTCATCCATTCACCCCCTTCTAGTTTCATGTAGAATATAGACATACAGACAATTCACAGTTTCATGTAGAATATAGACATACAGACAATTCACAGTTTCATGTAGAATATAGACATACAGACAATTCACAGTTTCATGTAGAATATAGACATACAGACAATTCACAGTTTCATGTAGAATATAGACATACAGACAATTCACAGTTTCATGTAGAATATAGACATACAGACAATTCAGTTTCATGTAGAATATAGACATACAGGCAATTCACAGTTTCATGTAGAATATAGACATACAGACAATTCAGTTTCATGTAGAATATAGACATACAGACAATTCACAGTTTCATGTAGAATATAGACATACAGACAATTCAGTTTCATGTAGAATATAGACATACAGACAATTCACAGTTTCATGTAGAATATAGACATAGAGACAATTCACAGCAAGCTGACCTGTCCTGTGCTATCCGTTCAAGGACTTTCCATGTCTAATTTTTCCCTTTTATGTCTGTCTCTAAGTCCATGTTCTGTGTGTGTTTCTCGGTCTCTTTCCCTATTTCTGTTAACCTGTTAATTCCAGAATAACGACTACCTTGTAATGGTATCAACTAGTTTCCTCAATGCATCATATGCAAAGAAAACGTCTTATCCTTATCTTTTGCTCGTCTGTTATTTGTCTTTTCAACAGTTCCACAAAACTGATCTAGAAGCATTATTTTAATTCTATCTATTCTGCGCACGCATCCATTTATGAAAGTCCACCACGTTTTGGTGATCATTTCTTTTTATTTTCCTACATCACAGCCTTAAAAATAGGACTGCATAAACATTTGATTTGCAAATCTTTACTTGTCTGTTGCACTTACTTTCTTGTGATTTCCACACACACATAATATATCCTTAGGTCCCGAAAGCCCCTCCAAATGTATACGTATTGACAGATTTTCAAGAGGTACATTTCTAGATGAAATCGGTGGGCGCTGACAACTACAGGCATTTAAGATCATTCTAAAGGGTCAAAGACCCGTAAATACTCGTATGTTATTAACTATGTTTTTTTTTTCTCTCTATAGTGAAACACTTGGAGTGTCTCATGTGATTAACAGAGCTTCTACTTACTTTATTTTCCAGTTCATAATGACGTCAGGAAAGCACTTTCTATTCTACCTTTTTCCATTTCACGATGGTGCTTTGTATTCTTTGAATCCTTGTTGGCACAGTTTTATGTTTGGGTCTAGTGAACTGTAATTTACTTACCTACTTAGTCGTTCCCCTTCTACCGTGAGGTGTTGAGGTTTGGAAGAGAGAGCGCCAGACTATCCTATCGGCTGTCTTCCTCCTGGCCTGGTTCCATTCTAGTCCTCGGTCCTTCAAAGATTGTCTAATGTTGTCCTCCCAGCGGACTCTCGGTCGTCCTCGGGGTCTGGATCCCTGGCTCTTTGTTTCCCATGCTTGTCGTGGTAGCCGATCTTCTCCCATTCTGCAGACATGGCCAAACCATCTTAGTTGGGACTGTTCTACTTGGGTCTGCAAGGGGTGGGATTTTAGGCCTTGGCGTATCGTCTGGTTGCGGTCCATGTCTCTTCTTGTTACTACAACCACTTTCCTCAGATATCTCATTTCTGAGGTTTGGATCTGGCTTTTGTGGGTTGTAGTCATTGCCATATGTCAAGACTGGGACATAGGTGGAGTGGTATACAGCCATCTTCGTTTTCTTACCAACCTCTCTCTTGCTGAGGAATCCTCGATTTAGGGCCTGAAAAAGTCTCCCAGATGCGGCATTTCGAGTGGCCAACATTTCTTTGATGCCTCCCTTTCGGTATATAAAAGCTCCGAGGTATTTAAAGTGGTCGACCTGCTCCAAGACCTGTTCTTCCAGCTTAATCTGATGTCTTCTTTCCTCTCGTCATATCACCATGGATTTTGTTTTAGAGCTGTGTAACTGTCTTTTTTTCGTTCTTGAGGTGATCACTTGCACAAGACAGTAAACATCATGTTGTTAGATGTGTGGTACTTGTAAGGTGATCTGCTGAGTGTGGGAGCAGATGGAGGCGCGAATGTGTTTAGGCTCGTATGTATGTAGACAATGCAACCCATACACTCACATGCAGTAGTCAAGGATGCTTGTTGGACACTGCTGGCACTTTTCAAAACATTTATTGACGGAAACACACAGTAGTATCAACAGGAACAGTCAGTGTAAACATGGTCATGATAACAGGAAATCGTTTGGTATACATCAGGCATTCAAAAGGCTGGTGAACATTCATATATGTATGCATGTCAATAGTGTTATGTTCTTTTCATGTACTGTTCATAATGCCGCTTTTGGTATCTCTGACTGAACGCGTCAGATACCTTATTAACTCCGTCATACAAAAGACGAGCCCTTCACGCAAGTAATCCTATTACTAGGGCCGTCGTACACCTTGGCATAACACGCCAATCATGTCGGTACATGCCGTAGAATAGTTGCCATTACATAGACCCGACGATGACGTCAGCTGTGCATTCTTCATTAAGCAGGTTGCATGAATCATGCTTTAATGTTTGTGTAGATATACCGCCAACCTGCAGTTTTCATAATACCATAGCTACCTTGAGCGTAAATATAGTTCTGCTTTACAGGAATCGTGAACTGTTCTCACAGCAAGGTAAGCCTTTACCAAATTCTGTCACCGAATACATAATAATGGCAAAGTCGGTGCCTTGAAAATCCTCAGAACACAATAATAACACTGTCGTCCTTCCTGACGCACAGAAAATCACTGGGAGGAAAATGCCAACGCAGTCACTTCGAAGATTTTCCTTCCCCTGGTCCTGAACTCTTCTGACTTATGGTTTGCTGTCCTCACATAATTTCTGCAAGACTTGTAGAAGCTCTGTATAGCATGAATCAGAGGTACTGGAATGTTCTTCCTTGCCAAACAGTCCGAAAGTTTGCTCCAGGGGACCCTGTCAAACGCCTTTTCCAGATTTATGAAACAAAGATGGATCTCACTCTTATACTCAAGGGCCTTTTCACTCAGCTGTCTGAATGTGAAGATAAGGTCTTGAGTACTTCGGTTTGCTCGGAATCCGCACTGGACCTCATCCAATTGTGGCTCAGCTAGGCGTCGGAGTCTCTGCTCTAGGATTCTAGAGTAGATTTTACCAGGGACACTGAGAAGGGATATGCCTCTATGGTTTCCACATTATCGATTGTCAACCTTTTTGAAAATTGGTGTTATGATGGCAATCTCCCAATCCTTTGGTATGGTCTTGTTGCACCACGCTGTCTGTAGGACCCTTAAGAGTAATATGTCGTCTGATGCTCCCATGTACTTAACCATTTCTGGTGGTATACCATCATGCCCTGCTGCTTTGCCCATCTTGATTTTCTCCAGTGCTGCCTTAGTTCTTCCATCTTTATGTCATCTTCACCATCATTGGTTTTCTCTTCTGTGCTAGTGGATATCATTAATGATGCTTGACCTTGCTCACCATCAAGGAGTTCTGAGAAATATTCTTTCCATCTTTCCATTACTTCCTTCGGGGCAGTAAGCAATTTGCCTTGCTTGTCCTTTATAAATTTGAGAGGGCATTGTTTTTTCCTTCCTCGTGTTCTTTATGGTCTTATAGAACAATTTCTGGTTTTCTTGTGCATCTTTTTCTAGCTTTTGTCCCAATTCTTCCCATGACGTCTGTTTTGCTGCTAGCACCTCGTTCTTTGCTTCTGTTCTGAGTGTCACATATTTTTTATATTGCTCCATTTGTCCTGTTGTGTTTTTAGCTCCTAAGTATTGTTTCCACGCCATTTTCTTCTCTCTTATTTTCTCTTTGACTTCCTCTGTCCACCTAGGTGTGATTTTTCTCTTGTTCCCAAGTCAGACTTCACCACATGCTTCTGCATCTCCTTCTTCTTTGATCCTTAGCCGCCGACCGTCAAAGCAGTCAGTGGCCATCATGCCTGGTGGCGTCTTGTAGGGCAACAACAAATTGATTCCACTTTGTTCGGTCGGTGGCCATTCTTCGTACAGTGTCCCAACTCTGGTTCATTCTTTGCATCTCGGCAATCTTGCGGTTCGCACTAATGACCTGTCATCGAAGCATCATTTTTTGGTGATGCGTAGATGGCAGGGAGGATAGTGTGATTCGCTTGCATAGCTAAGCGGGGTTGTCGCACGGAAGGTCCAGGGTTCGAATCCTGGGTAAGCCACTCATGTCTGTTGTTTTTCTGTTGTCTAGTGTTCTACTTCTTTATTTCCTACGAGTGCATGATAACATTGTTTTTGGTCGGCCTCTCATTCGTTTTCCTTTAGGGGTCCATAGCATAGCTGTTCTTGTGGTGGCATCTGGGTCTCTTCTGAGGACATGGCCAACGCAGCTCCAGCGTCTGCCAGCTATGATGGTGTGCATGTCCTCTTGCTTGCTCCGATGTTGGTGATGGTATTCGACCAAAAGATTCGGAGAATTTTTTTTAGGCATGTTGTGTGAAAAGAGGACAATTTCGACATTTCCTTCTCTGTAACTCTCCAGCATTCCGCACCATAGAGAAGCACATAAAGCACACAGCTCTGATATAATCTTAATTTTGTGCTTGTGCTGTACTGAGAGGACTTCCAGATGTTGTTTAGACTAAAAAAAGGCTGTTCTTGCTTTGTTCATTCTGTTGTTGATGTCTTTGCTTGCTCCGCCGTCTGGTGTTACTATGCATCCTAGGTATGTGAAGGTGTCTGTCTGTTCCAGTTGCTGATTCCTTACTGATATGGGCTCAGGGTTGCTCACATTGAGCGTCATGACCTCTGTCTTCTTTAGCTTGATGTTCAAGCCCACCTGCTGGCTATACTTATTAAGTCTATCCGTTTTTTCCTGGATGTGTTGATGTGAATGAGCTAGTAGTGCATTGTCATCTGCATATTCCAGATCTTCCAATGTAGAAAATGTAGTCCATCTTATTCCTCTTGGACTGCCCTCTGTTGTCTGGCGCATCACCCAGTCTATGACTGTTAAAAATAGAGTGGTTGATAAGGGGCATCCCTGTCGTACTCCTGTCTTCACCTCAAAGATTAGGTTGCTCTGCCCAGCGCTACACGTAAAGTTGGCATATAGGCTTTTTATGATTGACACTATGCTAAGAGGTGCAGATGTGGGAAGTGATCACCATTTAGTAGTAGCAAAACTGAAAGTGAAACTAAGAAGGGCTGGACCAATTGTAACTACACAGAAAAGATTTGACATCAGTAAATTGAAGGACTCCCTTACCAGAAAAGCTTTTGCGGCTGACATAAAGAAACGATATCAATTTGCCAAAAGTCAGGAAAAGACATTGACTGATGATATAGACCAGAAATTCAACACCATTTCAACAATATATAAGGAAAGCAGCAAATCATGCTTGGGATTCCAGGAAAGGAAGAAGCAAGACTGGATAACACCAGAAACATTAAACACCATAACACCGAGAAAGGAAATGAAAAGAAAGAAAACAGAAGCGAAGTCCCCCAGGTTAAAGCAACTATATAGTGAACAGTACAGTCAGCTGGACAAGGAAGTTAAACGGCAAACCCGAGCCAACAAAAGGAATTTCCTAGACGATCTTGGAAGACAGGCAGAAGAGGCAGCACTGAGAAATGAACAAAGCACAGTATACAAAATAACTAAATTCATCAGCGGAAAACGAGGTGTAAACAATATTACATTAGTAAGAGATAAGCAAGGAAATCTCATCACGACAGCAGAGGGACAGGAAACAAGATGGGCAGAGCACTTCAGAGAAATTCTGAACAAGGAACCACCAGAGACACAATTGAGTGTTCCTGAGGCTGAAAACGATCTAGATGTAAATACAGACATTCCACGAAAAGAAGAAACCATCACAGCAATCAAAGGGTTAAAGAACGGAAAAGCTCCTAGCCATGAAAACTTATAGGCAGAGCCTGTGCTAGCAGCAAAACTATTAGAACCACTATTTGCACAAGTCTCGAAAACGGGGACAACACCATCAGAGTGAAACAAAGGAATAATTGTCAAATTGCCCAAGAAGGGAGATCTTGCAGACTGCAATAATTGGAGAGGAATCACTCTTCTCTCAGTTCCCCAGATCCTCCAATGTAGAAAATGCAGTTCATCCCACTCCTCCTGGACTGCCCTCTGCCGTCCGGCGCACCACCCAATCCACGATTGTCAAAAATAGAGCGGCCGACAAGGGGCATCCCTGTCGCACTCCTGCCCCCACCCCAAAGGCCAGGCTGCCCCACCCAACACCACACGCAAAGCCGGCACTGAGACTTTTTATTATTGACACCACGCAGCCCGGAACTCCACAAGGCCTCAGCATTTTCCACAAACTGTCCCCATGCACGCTGTCAAAAGCCTTTTCAAAACCAACGAAATTAACGTACAGCTGTCCCTGCCACTCCGAGCACCGCTCTATAATGCCTCTGTGAGTGAATATATGATCTACACATCTTCTGTTCTCTCCACATCCCACCCGCTCTTTCCCCAGCCCGTGGTCCACTGCCTTTGAAATTCTCTGTATAATTATCCTGCCTAGTATTTTGCTAGGAACCGAGAGAAGAGCGACCCCTCTCCAATTATCGCCCTCCCGGGCAATTTGACAATTATTCCTTTGTTCCACTCCGATGGCGCTGTTCCCGTTTTCCAGTCTTGTGTAAATAGTGGTTCTAATAGTTCTGCCTCTAGCTCAGGGTCTGTCTCAAATAGCTCTGCATTTAAGTTATCATGGCCAGGAGCTTTTCCGTTCTTTAACCCTTTGATTGCTGTGATGATTTCCTCCCCTCGTGGAATGTCTGTATCTACATCTAGATCGCTCTCAGCCCCAGGAACATTCAATTGCGTCTCTGGTGGTTCCCTGTTCAGAGCCGCTCTGAAGTGCTTTGCCCATCTCCTTTCCCGTCCCTCTGCCGCCGTGATGAGTTCCCCCCCCCCCCCGCCCATCTTTTACTAATGTAATATTGTTTGCACCTCGTTTTCCGCCGATGAATTTAGCCATTTTGTATACCGTGCCTTGTTCATTTCTCAGCGCCGCTTCCTTTGTCCGGCAAGACCGTCCAAGAAATTCCCCCTGTTGGCTCGGGTCTGGCGTTCAACCCCCCTGCCCAACTGACTGCACCGTTCGCCACATAGTTGCTTCAACCTGGGGGACTTCGCTTCCGTTTTCCGTCTCTTCATCCCCCCGCGCCCCCCCCTCCCCCCCCCCCCCTTCAGTGTTATGGTGTCTAATATTTCTGGTGCCATCCAGTCCCGCTTCTTCCTTTCCTGGAATCCCAAGCATGATTTCATGCTTTCCTTATATATTGTTGAAATGGCGCTGAATCTCCGGTCTACATCATCAGTCAACGTCTTTTCCTGACTTTTGGCAAACCGATATCGTACGAGTCACATGACCTGCCAGATTTCAGCAGAATTTTAATCTTCTAACAAATACGATATATAACTTGTCTCCACAATGTAGACCCAAGGATAAGTAAATAAGTGATTGAGTTCTGTTGCGTGATAAATTCTCGCAACATCGTTTTATTACAATATCTATTTTATAACGCAAGGGCAACAACTGCTTGAAATTTATAGTCACTTTTCTCGGTAAGCATTTGTCTTCCCGCGTTGGTATTGAATGCAGTTAAGTTTTGAGCTGTGGTCATTTTGCGCTGGACTGCGCATGACTGGTCTTGCTTCTTGGTCGATCGATTTCCGCCCACCAGTGGAGTGAGCGATTTGAATGGCGAAAGAGATGCCTCGTTGAAGAGGGGATCTCCGCTATTTTTTTGTTCTGTCAGGGATGTGTAGTCCTCTTAATGGATATTTCGTTTATTCGAGATAATACCTCTAGTGTTTCCCACATGCCGGGAGGCGTGATATTTCTGTGTATTTCCTGAAGGCAAGGTAAATTGACTTTTCATTAACTCTATCGATTTTGGGTCGTGAGCGATTTCGATTCATAGCCTGTCTTCGAAAGTCGTCGTCACGAGATGTTTTCCCAGCTCACATGTCGCTGTATTGTACTGCATCGGTTGATGCATGTCCCAAGGACCATTACTTGCTACTTTGTTAAATGAACTAGGTTTGGAAAACCTTTATTATCTAGAGGATATTTTTGAGGACATTATTTATACTTCGGCAGACGTGTCTGTCTTGCTGAAGTCAGACTAAGGAGAGTGAACTGATCTCATACATCTGGTTACCTTCTGGCTAAAATAGAAAGGGATGGAGAATTTTCCCGACTACATTACAGCCTTATAATGTATTGACATGTCTGTGAATCACCTTTATTATGATGCTGTCTACCGTCCATTGCTATACTGACATTGTTGCTGTGATAATGACTGTCTGATGTACCTACATATTCGCGTATACATTTTGTCACTGTGGCGTCCACAATAAATGATACAGAAAAACGTCTAGCTGTTACAAGCATCATTGACTTTATACGTCGTGAGTTTACTGACGTCCTATGTGGATTGCCCTGTTATTTTGTATGAACATTGTTTGACTGAACACATCTGCACACTACACAAAACCAGACATGCGGATACCATCCATCATCATATGGCATCACGCATCATTTGGTGGCCATAAGCTGGTTTGATTCTGGTACCAGCAAACACGGGGTCCCTTACCCACTTCATTTTCAACAAGAATTCATCAGCATCCTTCAAGAAATTAACATTCTTCAAGACAGTCAACATCTTCAAAATTTTCAAAGTACTCGGCGTTGCCCGGTAAAAGTCAAAATTTCAACTTTTTGACGGAAACAAGAATTTGACAGTACCCGGCGTTGTTACATGTTGCCGGATAACTCGGACTGCTGTTATCTTTTACGCAAGTCAAGCAAGTTGCTGCTGTCAAGGTTCCAGTGCTGTCGTTTTTGTGAAGGTCAAGTGCCGGTTGAAACAGGTTGTTTTCTGAAGAAGGCCAAGTACCGATTTCCATCAACTTACTTTTGGATTAGAAGGTCAAGTGCCGAAACAACTCAACACACAGTATTTCAGAAGCTCTTGTACCATCGTGTTAGCAGTGGAAGCAGTTCAGATGTGCCATCATCGTTGGAGCTTCGCTCTTTAGGACGTTGATTGACATCCGTTTTTTCTGCTGTTCTACGATTGGAAGCCTATAAGTTAAGTGGCCTGTTTGTATGTAAACTGTGCCCTTATACTTCTGCTGAGTCTTCTGTGTATCATCTCATTCTATATGTTATATGTTTATATGTTATTCGTATATTTATATGTTTATATTTCAGCGGGTTCTCGGTTGGGTGGTGTCTCCCTTAGATTATGCCACGTCATAGAGGTCGTCTATTGTGAGCGTTTTCTGTAGGGTGAGCAAATTTCCGATACTGGAATTTGCTAAGCGACTTCTGTTGCTATTTATGTTAGCTGTGATGACATGTTTTAATATTGTTTTCGTTATTATTTCGCATTCTTTAGTTTTGTTTTGATTTGTTTGTATTTGTTAGCCTACTCTTGACTACAGTTTAGTTTCATACTACATTTTTGTTTATACACTGTGGTGTCATGTATTTTGTTTAATTATATCGCAGATATCGTCACATTTTTTGTGATATTTCATTAATTTCTGCTTTATTTTTAGTTGATTTCTGCGAACGTTTTTTGTATTGTTGCTGATCTTTGTTATTGTTTACATTGTTATTGTTTACATTGTTTGCATTGTTTACATTTTCAATGTTTACATTCTGCATGTGTTTACATAGTCATTGTTTACAGTTATAGTAATTAGTTAATGGGCTATGCTAATGCACTGTTACTACTACACTGATGATAAATGAATGATGAATAGTGTCGTGCACTATTGAATGAGAAGTGCACTTATGATCAAGAATTGATTGTTGATATTTCATATACAAGTTCTTTGATTGGAGACTTGTTTCCCACAGAGACTGGGATAATATAAGGTGATGTGAATATACAAGTGCTTAATTAAGACTTGTTACACTTAGGTTTGAAATAAATTAGTTAATTATTTCAGGTTTTGGACTCATATGTTAGACAACATGTCTACATTTGAGCACTTTATTGAGCAGGGTAAATTGCTTGGGAAGACTGGTGATAAGTTAGAAGAATTTGCAACTGCTCGATATGATAAAGCAATGGAAGCTGAACAAAAGAAACTGCATATGGAAGCTGAACAAAAGAAACTGCAGATGCAGGTGGATGAAAAAAGATTCCAAATGGAAATGGAAAAACAAAAAAGGGAATCAGAAGCTGAGGAAAGAAAACTCCAGCTAGAGGCCGAAAATAAAAGACTTGAAAAAGAGGCTGAAAATAAAAGACTTGAAAAAGAGGCTGAAAATAAAAGACTTGAAAAAGAGGCTGAAAATAAAAGACTTGAAAAAGAAGCTGAGAATAAAAGACTTGAAAAAGAGCTGAGAATAAAAGACTTGAGAAAGAAGCTGAAAGACTTCAAATAGAGGCTCAGGCTGAGGAGAGAAGATTACAGAGAGAGTCTGATGAGAGGAAAGAGAAAGCAAAAATGGAACATGAAGAAAAGGTCTTAGCTTTAGAGTTGGAAAAATTGAAATTGATGAACATGAGTAATGGTAATGATTCAAACAAGGGTTCATCTTCTGGTAAGGCTAATAATGATACTTTTAAGATTAAGTTGCCAACTTTTAGTCCTTCCAGTGATGACATAATGTTCTATCTGGACAGATTTGAACAAGCATGTACAGCTCATAACATAGACAAAGCAAAATATGTTTATCAGTTATCAGGGATACTGACAGGTAAAGCTCTAAGTATATTAAATATGGTGGATGAACCTGACAAGAACAATTATGAGGTTGTCAGGGCCGCTCTGTTAAAGAAATATCAGCTTAACGAAGACGGCTATCGTCTACAATTTAAAAACATGTTACCTGAAAATGGAGTTGAATTCTCCGAGTTTATTGCAAGAATACGCATTACTTTCTCACGATGGGTTGAACTATCTAAGACGGAAAAAACTTATGAAGGACTTATGGACTTAATACTTAGAGACAAAGTCATGTCGTCTGTCAATGAGTCTTTCCTTGCTTTCCTTCATGAACGTAAACCTAAAACAATAAAAGAAATGGAAGATTTCTGTTGCCAATACGTAACTGCGCACCCACACATAACCATGGGTAACTCTAAGGTGAAAGAAGGTTTACCAGTTGCTTCGGCAGCTCCGTATGGCCAAAACTTTGCTCGTAGATCCCAACAAAATTTTGATAGAAAGAGTAGCGGTAATTTCTGTCAAAATCATGGAAACCAATTTCATGGTGATTCTTCTTCGAAGAATTGGAGACAACCTGATAGTGGTCGTTACTATCACCCTAATAATTATAGGCATTTCAAAAGAGGATATGGTAATAGAGGTTATTCCTGCCGAAGACCTCAAAACCAAACAAATAGATGTTCGCATCAATGTGAACATGATAGTAATCGTGGAAACTGGAATTCGAATCATGATAACAATTACAATAGAGACAATAATAACTGCAGAGATAATAATAACTCTGATAACTTCAGAGGTAATAATAGTCGGGGTAGATCTCAACACAAAAAAAAGAGATATCAGCAGGCTAATTCTGTACAACAGGAAACTGAGGGAGCCTGTAATCATGTTGTTGATAATAAAAACTTTGACGCTGTCACTAGTTCTGCTTTTGACTTTGAGAGAGCAAACAAATGCCCCCAATGCAGTACTTTATTCGAACCGGGTACCATAACTACTTTGAGTTGTGGTCACCCACTTCCCGCTCTTCCTGCTGCTGTTGCGCATGACGGGAGGGGTTCTTTAATCCTACATAAGGGTCTTGTTAATGATACTCCGGTCTCACTACTTTTCGATTCCGGATGCACCACTATTGGTGTTAGACAATCGCTTGTAGATCCATCTTGTGCTACAGGAAGGGTTATTAAATGTGACACATTTGGCGGCACTCTAGAAAAATATCCTACTGCTGTAATTCGCATTGCCACTCCTTTCTTTACTGGAGATGTGCATGCTTGTCTCTTACCTAATCCTATTGCGGACCTTATTATTGGTCGTATTCACGGAGTTAGGGAGTGTACCCCACAGCAGATTGCTGCTTGGGAAGATAATAACATGCAAGCTACAAATGCAGTGGTTACAAGAGCACAAGCTCTACAAACACCCGAAACTTCACTGAATAGTGATAATGGAGTTGATAGCCAAGATAGTCACTTAGTGATTACTCGTGACTCTTTCATAAAATTGCAAGAAGAAGATCCTTCTTTAAAAAAATTCTTCATTCTTGCGAAGAAAGGTGATCCGAATCAGGATACAAATAGAAAATCTTGGATTGCAATGAGAAACGGCGTACTTGTACGTATGGTACAAGATTCGACTACGTCGGCACATTCGCAAATTCTTGTTCCCAAGAGCATGAGAGTGCAAATATTGCAACATGCTCATGACTCGCAATGTGCTGGACATATGGGTTTTGCCCGTACGAAGTCGAGAGTCCTTGCGGCTTTCTTTTGGCCTTTTGTCAATAAGGACATTCGTATTTACTGCCGATCATGCAAGGTATGTCAGGAGGTCAAATCTAGAGGACCACGACATGCTGCGCCTATCCAGGCTGCTGACATTCCTATTCGGCCGTTCCAGAAAATGGCCATAGATATTATTGGCCCTTTTAAGGTCAAGTCGGCCAGAGGACATCAGTTTATCCTTACATGTGTCGATATGTGCACACGTTGGCCAGAGGCTATTCCTCTTAAGAGCATATCTACTACAGATATCGCAGATGCTCTTTGGTTGATATTTTCTCGCTTGGGGTTCCCCAGAGAAATATTGTCAGACCATGGCACTCAACTCATATCTGACACTATGTCACAGGTAATGTCTACCTTACATATTGAACGATCTCTCAGTAGTATCTACCATCCTATGTCTAATGGGTTAGTTGAGCGTCTGAATAGAACGCTCAAGACTTTGCTTGGTAAGATAACTGAAGATCATCCTCAAGATTGGGACAGGGTTTTACCCGCGGCTCTCTTTGCCTATAGAGAAGTCCCTAATGAACACACAGGATTTTCTCCCTTCGAACTTGTCTTTGGCGCGCGTCCACGCGGCCCTATGTCTTTATTACACGATCTCATCACTGCCGATGATATTAGCGATGAAACTCAATCCTCATATGAGTATGTCATTGCTCTTAGACAAAAGATCATTGAGGCATGTAAGCTAGCAACTGCTTCATCAGAAATTGCTAAAGAGAAGGCAAGGCAGTTTGCTAACAAGAATAGATGTCTACGACAACTTTGTCCAGGTGACAAAGCATTCGTCCTACTCCCCAGTAGGGAAAATAGACTTCTTATTGCATGGAAAGGTCCGTATGCAATAGTCTCTCGGGTTTCCGATGTTGACTATGTGGTCGATATTGATGGAAAGCATAAAACTTTCCACATAAACATGCTTTCGGAATTTCACGAACGTCCGGACTATTTGCTGCCTATTTTCCAGGCAACGGATGATGCTCCTGCACCTCACGGTCATTATTCATCCCTGTCTGTCATACAGGATGAGGAAGCTACCTTCTCTGATGTCAACCTTCCCCTTCCAGTGGTTCCATTACATTCCACGGAATCTTGGAAAAACGTTTCTGTTTCTCCTAATCTTTCTGGTGACGAACATCGACAAGTCTCGTCGATGTTACAAACATTTCAGGATGTTCTCACTGACATTCCTGGACACACAGATGTCATAGAACATGACATAATTCTTACCGACAATAATCCAATTAGGGTTAGGCCGTATCCTATTCCTATACACTTTCAGTCGCAGGTGGAAAAGGAATTGGATGAAATGATTCAATTAAATATAATTGAACCATCGACTTCACCATATTCTTCTTCCATGGTTATTGTCCGGAAGAAGGATAAGAACATACGAATTTGCGTTGATTATCGCAAATTGAATCAGGTCACAAAGTTCGATGCTGAACCGATGCCTTTGTTAGAAGATCTACTGATTAGACTTTCTAATTCTAGATTCTTCACTAAACTTGACTTGTCTAAAGGTTATTGGCAAGTGCCTTTAGCAGAGCATGCCAAACCTCTTACTGCTTTGTCTACACCTAGGGGTCTATTTCAATGGAATGTTATGCCTTTTGGTCTCATGAACGCCCCTGCCACTTTCGTTCGCATGATGCGTCGAATTCTGTCACATCGTTCGGATGTCATCGCATACTTAGATGACATCTGTCTCTTCAGTGATACCTGGGAAGATCACTATTTAGGGTTATATGACTTACTGTCCACTCTACGTGAGAATAATTTGACAGCAAAACCTTCTAAAGCTTTTGTTGGTTTTGGTGAAATCTCTTTCCTGGGTCATCGTGTTGGTCATGGTCTCTTGAAGACAGAAGACCACAATACTTCCAAAAAATACTGAACATCTCTGTTCCTAAAACGAAGAAACAAGTTAGGAGTCTCTTAGGTTTAATTCAATTTTATGGGAGATTTATTCCAAATTTATCTTCGATCATGGCACCTCTCTCAACATTGTTGAAGAAAGGTTCGCCTAATCTGGTCCGTTGGTCTGAAGAATGCCAATCTTCACTAGACCAAATCAAGAATATATTTTCTTCTCCTCCCATCTTAAGATTACCTACTCTTGATAGGACTTTTGTTCTTCGGAGTGATGCTTCGTCCACTGGGATTGGAGCAGCACTGATGCAAGAATATGCAAATACTCTGCATCCTGTTATGTACATTTCTAGAAAACTAAATGCGGCAGAGAGGAACTACTCGGTTTTAGACCGTGAGTTGTTAGCGATGGTTTGGTCAATTCTAAAACTACAAAGATTCCTCCTGGGCGCACATTTCATTCTAGAGACTGATCAGAAAGCTCTTACAGCTATTCAGACTAAGAATTTGAAGAGTTCGAGATCCACTCGATATGCTATAGCTCTTCAACCTTTTCACTTCACGGTACGAGCTATCCGTGGTGCGGATAATGTGATGGCTGACATTTTGTCTAGATGCCCACATGACTCCAACTAATACTTCTGTCCTATATTCCTATATATTACAGAGTCATAACACACCTATATTTCTACAATAGATTAGCACATCTGTACTCACTTTATATGTACACACTATCGTGCTTTGTTGTCATCTTCTTCTGTTCGTTTTTTAAGATGATAGAGGAGGACTGAGTAGTTAATATAAGGGCCGTTAGTTTACTAAACAGCCACAATTATTAATAATGTATTGTACCTTATGAAGCATATTAGTTATTAATTAGCATTATAATGCTTGTACTTTCTCAGAATGTCATTGATGAGCTGAGGACTTACCTTACTAGTATCAAGCATGACGAGTTCTAGATTGTGTACTTACCCTCGGAATACCAGAACATATGTCCTGGATCGTCATGTAGTTTAACTTTACTATGTACTTATGTCATTACATGTCAAAGAATGTACTATTTAAATTTTCCTATCAGATTTGTACATCCATTTTTAAAGACAATATTAGAGTATGCTGTTTAATGATGATTATGGTAACTTGCATACGTATATTGTGTTTACATGCTAACGTGATGTGTGTTGGTGACACCTCCCCGATCTGAATATTTTTTGAGACATATTTATTTTTCTGTTGAGGTATATCCTCACCAGACACTCTATATTTAGCCTCATGTTAGGCAATTTAATTAATTATCAGCGCATAATTCGTGCGTTTTGAGCCTCTTATCGCATGCTCTTTGATATTTAAAAAAAAAAAAAATATGTTCCACATTTTTTTTTATCGGGAGGAGGTGGTGATATGTTGCGTGATAAATTCTCGCAACATCGTTTTATTACAATATCTATTTTATAACGCAAGGGCAACAACTGCTTGAAATTTATAGTCACTTTTCTCGGTAAGCATTTGTCTTCCCGCGTTGGTATTGAATGCAGTTAAGTTTTGAGCTGTGGTCATTTTCCGCTGGACTGCGCATGACTGGTCTTGCTTCTTGGTCGATCGATTTCCGCCCACCAGTGGAGTGAGCGATTTGAATGGCGAAAGAGATGCCTCGTTGAAGAGGGGATCTCCGCTATTTTTTTGTTCTGTCAGGGATGTGTAGTCCTCTTAATGGATATTTCGTTTATTCGAGATAATACCTCTAGTGTTTCCCACATGCCGGGAGGCGTGATATTTCTGTGTATTTCCTGAAGGCAAGGTAAATTGACTTTTCATTAACTCTATCGATTTTGGGTCGTGAGCGATTTCGATTCATAGCCTGTCTTCGAAAGTCGTCGTCACGAGATGTTTTCCCAGCTCACATGTCGCTGTATTGTACTGCATCGGTTGATGCATGTCCCAAGGACCATTACTTGCTACTTTGTTAAATGAACTAGGTTTGGAAAACCTTTATTATCTAGAGGATATTTTTGAGGACATTATTTATACTTCGGCAGACGTGTCTGTCTTGCTGAAGTCAGACTAAGGAGAGTGAACTGATCTCATACATCTGGTTACCTTCTGGCTAAGATAGAAAGGGATGGAGAATTTTCCCGACTACATTACAGCCTTATAATGTATTGACATGTCTGTGAATCACCTTTATTATGATGCTGTCTACCGTCCATTGCTATACTGACATTGTTGCTGTGATAATGACTGTCTGATGTACCTACATATTCGCGTATACATTTTGTCACTGTGGCGTCCACAATAAATGATACAGAAAAACGTCTAGCTGTTACAAGCATCATTGACTTTATACGTCGTGAGTTTACTGACGTCCTATGTGGATTGCCCTGTTATTTTGTATGAACATTGTTTGACTGAACACATCTGCACACTACACAAAACCAGACATGCGGATACCATCCATCATCATATGGCATCACGCATCAGTTCTAAATTAGCCAACATGGTATGATGATCTTAAGATTTCCTTGATTTGAAGTTCACGAATCAGACCATTTCTTTGTCATTAGTCTTTAGCGCCGTTTAGAGCATTGGTCGTCAATAATATCACGCTAAGTTATCCTGCCCTGTCATTCGCTAATATTCTGTCCATGTGTTATTTCTAATTTTTAAAGATGTCTCCAGCTCTCTTCATCCAGGTGTCCCTCTATTTCTCCAACACGGGGTTTGCAAGAGCATGGAGTGCCCTGTAATGCTATCCCCTTGTGTCCTTAATCTAACGCCAACGTCTTCGTTTCACATTGTGTTGTCCTGGTATATGTTTGCTTCTTTCCATCAGTTCTACATTGGTGATCTTGTCATACCATTGTAATTCTTCGCTTGTGTGCAAACATCCACTAATGATAGTGAGTAACTTCTTATTAGTCAATTTTGTTGCCCTCCATATTACAGAGATCCTAGACTAAACCTAGGAATAACAAGAGAATTAATGAAGGAGATCACAATTAGACAACTAAAATATTTTTGCCAGAAAAAAAGATATAACACCTTTCTGAAGACCATAATAGAAGGAAGAGTTGAAGGCAAACGCGCAAGAGAAACACAGTGTCAAGAGTGGGAAGATAACATCAAGAGATGGACAGGAAAGAGTCTATCAAAGTTCACCATCAAGAGATGGACAGGAAAGAGTCTATCACAGTTCACCATCAAGAGATGGACAGGAAAGAGTCTATCAGAGTTCACCATCAAGAGATGGACAGGAAAGAGTCTATCAGAGTTCACCATCAAGAGATGGACAGGAAAGAGTCTATCACAGTTCACCATCAAGAGATGGACAGGAAAGAGTCTATCAGAGTTCACCATCAAGAGATGGACAGGAAAGAGTCTATCACAGTTCACCATCAAGAGATGGACAGGAAAGAGTCTATCAAAGTTCACCATCAAGAGATGGACAGGAAAGAGTCTATTACAGTTCACCATCAAGAGATGGACAGGAAAGAGTCTATCAGAGTTCACCATCAAGAGATGGTCAGGAAAGAGTCTATCAGAGTTCACCATCAAGAGTGAAGTAACAGAAGACGTTGGAGATCCATTACAGCTGACCTTCGTTGTGGAGATGGTGGCTGATGATGACATTTCAGAGAAATATAACAGACCTGCTAAGTTAAATGTAATGACTGACTCATTACTGCTTAGTCTCCTTTAAACATATACCACATGTGTGTTGGGGGGTTTGGGATGTCAGGTATTGGTAGTACCTCTGGTTAAGGAGCTGTCATGCCTTTTTCAGGGCAGCTCGGCCACCTTTGGTCCAAACCTGGCATTCAGCTCTCATCTGTGGCTCCTCGTAGCTGTCAGCATGCGACAGCGGCCACCCCCCGGGAAACAGCTTTGACAGGCCGGCTAAACTAGGTGAGGGTAGCCGACTAATTATAAACCTTCGGTGAGTTAGGGTCTGCCTACCCATGCATGCGAAGACTGGATTCGGTAGACTGCGCGGAAGAAACCACCTGTTGGTTCAACGGGCATGACGGCGATTACCAGCAACGCGCTGTGGAGCGTAAGGAGCATGGCGAGGCACGTAGAAAGCCATGGTCATCCACTGCACCTGACTTCATCTCCAGTCGTCTTGACTTGTCTTGCCACTGGATTAAGATGGACCCAGGCGAGAGAGTGAGGTCGACGAATTGCGCAACTCTTCCTCACTTTAAACCAAATCACTGCGCAAGTCACTCTTTCATCCACTCATCCACTCATCCATCCACTCACAACAAGTCCTGTGGCGATGGGCGAGCGGCGAAGCGGCAGGCGTGGGTGCGCTGGCAGTCGTAGTCGCAGACCTACACACAGGCGGCTCAGGCCATATGGTCGTCTTCCACTGATCGGAGCAGCAGTGGGATTCGGCAGCCCCCTGAGTGACTGAGCAGCCCTCTTTAGGTAAGCACTGCTCACCTCCATGGCATGAGGAAGGGGCTAGAAAAGGTGCCCTAAACATTGCCTGCTCCACCATTACCTACCCAGCTTACCGCGGTTGGTGGGTACCCTACTTCAGCGGGCGACACATAAGAAAAAGAAAGGACAGATTTTTCCCCCTCATTCTAGGCGCATGGAATGTGCGCACTCTACTCGACAAAGACTTTAACACAAACAGACCCGAGAGGCGAACTGCCCTGATTGGGAGAGAACTGGCCAGATACAACATTGACATAGCAGCACTGAGTGAAACTCGACTTGCAGGCGAGGGCCAACTTTGCGAAAAGGGTGCAGGTTATACATTCTATTGGAGCGGAAGAGGAACTGAAGAAAGACGAGAAGCAGGGGTTGGATTTGCAATCAAAACAGCAATTATTGGCAAGCTAGCCGAGCCCCCAAAGGGAATAAATGACCGACTCATGACGGTCAAGATCCCGCTGCTTTATGGAAGGAAACATGCCACCATCATTAGCGCGTATGCACCAACTATGACAAACCAGGATGACGTCAAGGATAAGTTTTACGAAGAACTACATGCAGTCATTGCATCAGTTCCTAAAGCAGATAAGCTTATTATTCTTGGTGACTTTAATGCAAGAGTAGGCTCAGATAACATCTCCTGGAATGGCACTATCGGAAAGTACGGCGTGGGTCGCTGTAACAGCAATGGACTTCTTCTCCTCCAGACTTGCGCAGAACATAACCTCCTTGTCACCAACACCATATTTCGACTTCCTATCCGCAACAGGACCTCCTGGATGCACCCTCGCTCGAAGCATTGGCACCTAATTGACTATGTAATTGTTAGGAAGAAGGACAGGAAAGATGTCCGGGTGACCAAGTCCATGTGTGGTGCCGAATGTTGGACTGATCATCGCCTCATTGTGTCTAAACTTAAAATTCGTATCCAACCTGCCAGGCGCCCTCAGGGAAAGAAAACTCAAAAAAGGCTGGATATTACCAAACTAAAGAAGACAAAAATTAAACAGTCATTCACTGACACCCTAGAAGACCGTCTCAAATCTATCTCGTTAGACGGCCAAAGTGCGGAAACAAATTGGACAGCCCTAAGCGAGCAGATCTACAACACTGCTACAGAGGTCCTGGGTCCCGCCATCAAGAAACAAAATGACTGGTTTGATGAGAACTCAGATGATATAAAGAAGATGTTGGCTGAGAAACACCATCTCCATAAAGCATATTTAAATGATCCAAAATCTACATCCAAGAAAGACGCTTTCAACAACATGCGTAGAATCGTCCAACATAAACTACGCCAGATGCGGGATTCATGGCTGAGTAATAAAGCAGATGAGCTCCAAGGCTTTGCTGACAGCCATGACTTGAAAAATTTTTTACCATGCACTCAAAGCGGTCTATGGTCCAACATCATCAGGATCATTTCCCCTCCTTAATGCAGATGGAAAAACACTAATTACAGACAAGGAAAAAAATCCTCCAACGCTGGGTCGAACACTTTAATAATATTCTGAACCAGCCATCATCTATTAACGATGAAGCCATCAACCGACTGCCCCAAATTCCTATAAATGAAGCACTAGATGATATACCGACTTTGGAGGAGACTCAAAAAGCGATTCGTCAACTTTCTAGTGGAAAGGCCCCCGGCTCCGATTCAATTCCTGTTGAGGTCTATAAAGATGGCGGTACAGTTCTGATAGAGAAACTTCACATGATCTTCCAGCAAATGTGGCAGAGTGAAACCATCCCACACAATCTCAAGGATGCGTCAATTATACATCTTTATAAACGTAAAGGTAATCGCCAAGACTGTAACAATCATCGAGGCATCTCACTACTATCAATCGCTGGGAAGATATTTGCCAGAATCCTTCTTAATCGCCTTACGGCTCATCTTGACAAAGGTCTTCTACCTGAAAGTCAGTGTGGATTCCGGAAAGAACGTGGAACCACCGATATGGTGTTCGCTGCAAGACAGCTTCAAGAAAAATGCCAAAAACAGCACTGTGACCTGTACACAGCTTTCATCGACTTGACAAAGGCGTTCGACACGGTCAGTAGAGAGGGTCTATGGAAGATCATGGCAAAATACGGCTGCCCAAAGAAATTTATCTCAATAGTGCAGCAGCTGCATGATGGAATGCAGGCTAGAGTTCAGGAAAACGGTGAGCTATCGGAGCCTTTCCCAGTCTCAAATGGAGTTAAACAAGGGTGTGTACTTGCACCGACTCTTTTCAGTATCATGTTTTCTGCTATGCTGACGGATGCTTTCAGAGACGGGGACACAGGAATCGACATCAGATATCGTATTGATGGAAAATTGTTTAACCTTAGGAGGCTTCAAGCAAAAACCAAGGTCAAATCACACACCATCAGGGATCTTCTGTTTGCTGACGATTGTGCCCTCAGTGCTGGCTCAGAGGCTGATCTGCAGTGTAGCGTTGATAGATTCTCCGAAGCCTGCTCCAACTTTGGGCTTACCATCAACACGGGGAAAACAGAAATCATGTACCAACCAGCTCCTGGCACAATTTATACTGAACCAGTCATCAAGGTAAATGGTGAGAAACTGAATGTTGTGAACAGGTTCACATACCTTGGTAGTACACTATCCCAGAACATCGTCATTGATGATGAGGTGAACACCAGGATCTCCAAAGCCAGCAGCACATTTGGCAGACTATACACCAACGTTTGGCATCGAAGTGGCATTAGTCTACAGACAAAGCTGAAGGTGTACAGAGCTGCGGTGCTTCCAGTGCTGCTTTATGCATGTGAAACATGGACTGTATACAGGCGCCACATAAAAAAGCTCAACCACTTCCATACAGTCTGTCTCAGGAAGATAATGAACATCAAATGGCAAGACAAGATCCCGGATACCGCCGTTCTTGACAGAGCTGGTATCCCTAGCATCGATACTATTCTGATGCAGTCACAGATTCGCTGGGCAGGTCATGTAGTCCGCATGCCAGACCATCGACTGCCAAAGATACTCTTTCTGGCCAGAAAAAGCGCTTCAAAGACACGCTTAAGGCTTCATTAAAAACCTTTGACATAAACCCAGACACATGGGAAGCTGCTGCGCAAGACCAAACTGCTTGGCGCACATCTCTTCGTAAAGGTGCAGTGGCATGCGAATCTTCCAGAAGAGCAGCAGCGGAACAGCGGAGACAAGCTAGAAAAGATCGTGAAATAAAACCTTCACATGAAGCAAACATTCCCTGCCCACACTGTCCGAGATCCTTCCAGGCCCGCATCGGGCTCATCAGTCACCTTCGTACTCATAGACTATCCTAACATCCTAATAATTGGATGAACAGAGTGGTCTTCATCACCTGTGATGGACGAACAACAAACACATGTGTCAGTTCTAAAAATATGATGGAGACATCAGAAATGGAACACAGTGGAAAATTTGTCATCAAAACCAGCAAGTAACCCTCCAAAACATGATATGTGTGTGTGGCGGGGGGATACTTACTGTCGTGATTTGGTTCTGTCTTACAACACGGTTTTATAAATATGACCATACCGCACGCCATTAGGTAGGGAACGCTCTAATACAATAACCAATCAAAACGTACCTTTATTATAACATATAAGGAAGGGAAACCCGAGGGTTTCCCTTCCTTATATGTTATAAATGTTTATACAATACCAGAAACCTACCCTCTGTTCTATACTACTGTTCTTAAGTCTTCTATCATTTACTAGACACAGTATCAAGGTCTTTGTCTTGTGTGGACTGACATATACTGTATAATAGGGGAACAACAGAAGTGATTGCGTCATTAATAAGGCTAAGCTGCCCATTGTAAACTTCCGGTGTTGTCTTGCGTTTCGCACTAATGACCGGTCAGTAAAGCATCTTTTTTGGGGGATGCCTAGCTGGCCGGGAGGATAGTGTGATTCGCTTGTATAGCTAGGCGGTGTTGTCGTACGGAAGGTCCGGGGTTCAAATCCTGGGTAAGCCACTCACGTCTGTTGTTTTTCTGTTGTCTAGTGTTCTACTTCTTTATTTCTTACGAGTGCCTGAAAACATACCTTTATGTTTGTCTAATATTTATGTACCTTTATTATCATTGTTGTAGGAAACGTACTATGCTTAAAACCTAGAGGCTATTTTGTATAACAGATGGGACAATAATATTTAATTTCATAAGAACTAAAGAAGTATCACCGGAAAGGATTATGTAATTCATCAACGGGAATGTTACTTTAGAGGTAGGTGTAAACACTTTATCGAATAATATTATAGTAAGATAGAAATATCGAATAAACGAGTTGTGTTACATCAGGATAAATCAAACTTAGCTAGTTAAAGCATGCATACATGTAAATGCATTTTGCAAACTAACTAATAAATATATAGATCGATACAAAATAATTCACAGTATAATTCCGTCTTTAAATGTCTAAAATCGTCCCATAAATAAGGAAGATAATTGAAAAACTAGATTTTAAACATTGAACAGAAAGCACAATTTTGTCTCAATTTGAGAATTTTTAACACCCTTCCTTACCCTGTCATCCGAGAGGCCGGATGCGTGACTATAAAAGACCTTGCCCTTGGCTATTTGACGCCACTAACAAATTCAAACCACAAGCTGCCCAGAAAGAAGCGGCAAACTGTAATCGTATTTTACCTTTGCCAACCGCATCTGTTGCGCAGACCATAGAAGCCATTAACAGCCTGTGTGTTTTGCCTGAGTGTCGTGAAACATTCTAAATCCACATATATAAATTAAAAGGTAAATGTAAAGCCTAACACATAAATTCAATAAAAGGGAAAGAAGAATGGTAAAGAACAGGGCTGTCACAATGACTGTACTCGAGATCCCCCTTTTTCTGCTTCGTCTGCATGTTCTCACGCTTTCACGTTTACTAGTAAAGCCTACAGCAGCATACACGCGTTTCAACAAAACAATAAAACGTGTACTGTATTTCTTAGAAAACCTTGAGATAGACACACTGCGTAATGACCTAGATTAATATTCCATTAATTTCATTTTATACACTACGTTAACATAAACGAAAGGACAGATGGACTTAGGATAGAAAGAGAGAGGGCTGAACGGAGGACGTATGCAACACTAACACGCGTCTCGCGATTAATATTAATGCCACCCCCAACGCGAAAGGCATGAAGCACTAACTTTTTTTCAAATAGACAGTGAAAAAAAACACTACCAATACACGGTTAGGTTTTAAAAAACATGTTTAATGCTTATTAGGAAACATGACATTCTACTGTTTTCTGTCTGAAATCCTGACATTAGTCTGACAGAACAGTCGAAAAGGCAGGACAGGTGGCGGTTCTAAATCGAAAAAAAATAAAAAATACACGACTATCCTAGGAAATGCATATTTTGAACGCAGCCACTTAGCTCCATTAAATTTATATATTTGGGTGCCTTAGGACTTGCTGACAAAGAATATGTTAGGTGTTAGAAATTAATTTAATAATTAACAAATTATAGCCATAATACTAGAGTGGTGCTGTCAGACAACACCAAATCATAATCGCACAGTGGCATGTTTTGAAACCACCATTTTACGGGAAATAGGCCACCATGTTAAATCCGATTTGATTGGAGGGAATGATATGTAAGGCTAAACATGATTAGTCGGATTGCAAATACTATTTTTGGTTGTTAGGGGAAACGTAGGAAGGATAAATTTTTTCAAAAGCTTTGTAAACATGGCCCTATTGGCTAGACCCGTTGATATAGTCAATTAGGAGCGTCTGTTCAGTGCCACATTTTAAAATAAACTTACTAAGAAACAGTGCGTTGAGATCCAGCTCCTATTTTTCTAAATAAAAGCCTGGGACAGAGGCAGATCGGAATTTGTGCCATAATTCATCGCCAGTCAACGTATTTGTTTATTATTTCCATGAATTGTGGTAAGATTGACATATTTGATATCTTTTTGATGAAAATTGAATGTGAATTGATAATTTATGTCTGTATATGTGTGTGGTTCAGTAGCAAACATGAGGCAAAGCCTAGATAGTGCTCCAACCTGAACAAAACTTGTCGGAGAGAAGTATAAATGCATGGGATCACCAAATAGTACACTGACACCTATCTTATTGACTAGAAGGAACTAATGCTGGAATTGCAGAGGCGTAGTAACCATTTAGGAGGAGAATACTGGTGTAAATTGTTTCAGATGAAGCTAGCAGTTGGCCTACCGCTCTGAACTCAGTGTTTGTTATGTATTGTGTTCAGTGTGGAAACAGATTATAAATTAGTTCTGAAGTAGGAGGTACAACCTTCTTGTTTCAGGGACCGTGGTCATAACTTATTGAAGCAGCACCTGGTCTGAGTTTTGCTGAATCCAGAGGCTGATAGCATACCCCTTGGTCCAGATAGCGACTAGTGAGGTGTCTCAAGAACACGGTGAAGCAAGCGAGCAGAGGAGTCTGTTTACTGCCGCCCTCACAGAGATAAGATTCTGTGGCCAGAGCAGCTCAATTTTATGTGCCCCTCTAAAACTGACAATATAGTAAATAAAGAGGGACAATAAATTGTTTCAATTGACAGGAACTGTGAACTTTTCCCAATACTATTTCCACCATAAGCAAACACTTGAAGTCATGATGACAAATAACCACCAAGCTTGAACAAGCCAGTATTACCTCATAGTACTACATCACAACTTACACACATATGATAATAATAATAAAATATGTCAATACAAAGATCATAACTATAAATTGTGTACATATAACTTGTAATTACATTTGATTGTGATTCCTGGTTCACTGTGTAGTTGAATCAGGATATCTATTATTGAAAGGAATTAATACATATATTTTTAAACTTTAACACTTGACTCATTTAAGATAGTCTTATAGAGTGTTTTATGTGTGTGAGTGTCACAGTGTTGTAAAGTGTTGTGGAATAAATTAAATTGTTTATCTGTCGGTTGTTGTTGTGACTTACACTTCATCATTATCATAACCCTAGACATTCAACGTAGTCATCACAATATTCCAGAATAATTCTGACTGAGATATAAATGTGGTAGCAAGTAAGGTCATCTGTAATACACCACACTTATTAGATACAGATACCTTCACAGCTGATCTCAGTCAGTACACTAAGTCCCCTATAAATATTTATATCATCCCACTTTACCACATATATTGGGGTCTCGCTCCCGGGATATTGAACTTTCTCCTATTATATATATTGGGAATAATAAAAATTTAAAAAATATCCTTGGGTGAAAATAAATAAGGTTGAGCTCTCAGTGCCTGTGGTTGTCCTTGTATATTTAGTTAGAGATTGAATTCTTTAGTTAGATATTGTTTACATTTGCCTGTTTGAAAATGGCGGACCTGGCCAAATTTCGATCTGCTGCTGTGCAGATTGCAAAAGAGTTAGGAATGGAGGGGCAAGTTATGATTGCTTATGTCACTACGGAGTGTGACAAATATATTGAACGGGAAGAAAAAAGATTAGAAAAGAGGCCGAAAGAAAGTTAGAGGCCGAAAAAGAAATTAAGAGGTTGCAGATTGAGGCAGAGGCTAAAGCATTGGAGGCAGATAGGGAGATCAAAAGGCTCCAATTGAAGAACAAAAGGCAGAAAGAGAAGAAAGGAGACAGGCTGCAGAGAGGGAAGCAGAAAAGGAGGAGAAGAGATTACAAAGGGAACATGAGTTACGACTAAGGGAGTTTGAGTTTCAAGGCCATGCTCCTGAAAATGGTGCCAGTCCCTTTACCTCCGATGCCACTGCTAGTCAGGGAGCCTCAACCTCAGCTATGAACTTTCATTTAGATCATTTTGTTGAGAAAGAAGATGATATTGAGAGCTATCTAAATAGATATGAACTATTAGCTACCACGTATGGGTTAGAGAGAGAAAGGTGGAGCTTAAAGTTATCTCAAGGACTTCGTGGTGCAGCTTATGAAGTTTTTGCCAAAATGAGCAGAAATGATCAAGAAAATTATGACATGCTAAAGCAGGCTCTTTTGTTAAGATATGAAAAGAATGGTGAATTTTATAGAAAAAAATTTAGGAATGCTAAACTACTGTCAGGTGAAACCTATCACCAGTTCTCTGCACGGTTAGAGACATACTTGGAGAAATGGACTTCTCTGGGGAAAACCCAAGATCTTAAGGAAATGATCCTTATAGAACAACTAAGAGAGTCCATGGCTCCAGACCTGAGAAAGTTTCTCATGGAACAAGGTGCAGAGAGACTGGGTGAGTTACTAAATGTTGCAGAAAGGTATCAAGCAGCTCAGGCAGAGGTATCAGGTAATAAAAAGAAACAGGTAGACTATTTTAAGGCACCACAGAACTTTAATAAATTTGATCCTAGAGATCATAACAAAGGTAAGCACCAGTTTGATAGGCCACGGTATGACAATAAAAATAAAACCCCACAATTCGATGAAAGGAAATATGATGAAAGAAAATCTTTCAACCAAGGAAGGAGGTGGTGTAAAAATTGTCAGATGGACAATCATGACACTGACCGTTGTAGAAGGAAACCTGTGTATATGGCCACCCTTCAGGTCAGGTCGACCTCAAGACAGGAGGAGGATATCCTGATAGATACCACTCCAGAAGAGATGAGGAAGGCACAGGCTGGGGATAAGACCCTCAAGCCTTGTTTCAGGAAATTGTCAACTTGTCATACAACTCCAGGCAAGGGAGATTTTTACATGAAAAACAAGTTGATTTACAGGAAGGCCGGAACTAGATCCAATGGTCACGGACAGTTGGTTCTTCCAAAGACATATAGGGCAGAATTAATAAGGAGCTTACATGTGAAAAAAGATGGGGACCATGAGAAAATAGGTACCATCATCCAAAAGGTGGCTCACAATTATTATTGGCCCAAGGCAAGGTGGGACATTGAGAATTTTGTAGAAAGGTGTAGCATAGCACATGAGGGAACACCCACAAGTGGGAACATTGATCAGGACCTGGACACGCCACGGGGCAAACGTAGGCCTGACAATAGAAAGAATAATAAAGTGGACCAAGTGGAATGGGAAGCCCCTTTTCACGGACAAGCTTCAATTAACTGTTTTACAATGGCCACTATGCAGAGAGTGCAAAAAGATGTCTTACCCCAGGATAAGCCGAAAATCCCTCAATCGGACTTAAACAAACTGGAGGAAGAGGATGTAGAGAGGAAATCTCTCATCAAGAATTCTAAGTGGGGAGAAAGCCCCAAGAAAAGAATTGGTAGCGGTCGTTTTGTGCATGATAATTCTGGGAAGAAAAATCATCACTATAGAGCTTCGAGTGGAAGAGACCATACCGGTGCATGGACAAATAGGTCCACAAAATTAAAGGTCCATATGAAGCGCTGTTAAGAACGTGGACTGATGAAAAGGCAGAGGAAAAATATTACATCCTCATACCAATATGTGAATGAGCTGACCACTCGTTTAAAAACTGGCTGGAAACTTGCCAATGAAAATTTGAGACAAGCCAGAAAAAAACATGCTGCCTATTACAACAGGAAAGCTAAAGACAGAGATTTGGCTGTGGGAGAGAAGGTACTGCTTCTTCTACCCGGTAGTCAAAATAAGTTACAAATTGGATGGCAAGGTCCATATACAGTTCTAGAGAAGGTGTCTAGAACAAATTATAAGATAGATAAGAAGGGGAAAAAAAAATCTATCATGTGAATCTCCTGAAGAAATATTTGGAAAGAGAAAATCAGGAAGAGACACACTTGTTGACCTTGTCCATTGCAATGGAGATGAAAAAGGAACCACTTTCATCATTTGAATATCCATTACACCCCTGTGAGACAGCGGCACAGGTGAAAATCAGTACACATTTAACGAAAAATCAGAAAAGAGAGAGTGCAACAGGTTCTAGATAATCATACAGAGGTGTTAACGGACCGACCGGGGCATACAAACTTATTGGAATATGATATGAAACTGATAGACCCCACACCTGTCTGTATGAAACCCTATTCGATTCCTTTTGCTAAGGAGAAAGCTTTGAAGGAAGAGATAGACTATTTGTTGAAGGAAGGAATTATTTCACACAGTGAATCTTCGTATAGTTCCAGTGTGGTGCTCTTAAGGAAACCCTCTGGAGAACATAGACTCTGTATAGATTACAGGAGACTGAATGCTATCACAGAAGGACAGGTGGATCCATTGCCGGATACAAATCAGTTGTTTGCCAGGCTAAATAAAGCTAAATATTTCTCAAAAGTGGATCTGAGTAAAGGATACTATCAGATTCCAGTAAAGCCTGAGGTTAGACCATACCTAGCGTTTAGTACCTCAGAGGGACACTATGAGTTTAACAGATTGCCATTTGGATTGAAGAATGCGCCTAGTGTCTTCTCTAGAATGATGAGAAAATTGTTGGATCCTCTGAATAACCCATGCATCACAAATTTCATGGATGATATCCTGATAGCAACAGAAACATTTGAGGAACACATTGACTCTCTGAACATGCTGTTTAATCGACTTAGAGAAGCGAATTTAACAGCCCGACCAACCAAATGTTGCGTTGGATGTAAAGAATTAGAATTCTTGGGACACACAGTCCATCAGGGAAACATGACCCCTGACCCCAAGAATTTAGAGAAACTAAAGAAAGCCCCGAGACCACAAACCAAGAAAGACGTGAGATCCTTTGTCTCATTATGTGGTTTCTACCAAAAGTATATCAAAAACTTTAATTCCATATGTGCACCGTTAACTGATTTGACACGTAAAGGAAATCCAGATCGAATTACATGGACACCACAATGTGAATTAGCTTACCAGGAATTGAAGGAAAAGCTCACAAGCAAACCTATTTTGAAATTACCTGACTTAAGTCAAGAATTCATTGTAAGAACGGATGCCAGTAATATCGGGTTAGGTGCGACCCTGTTACAGAAATCAGATGCACTGGATGGGGAATTAAGCCCAGTGGCATATGCTAGCAGAAAGTTGAATAAAGCTGAAACCAATTACTCAACTAGCGAAAAAGAATGTCTTGCAGTAATATGGGCGATAAAGAAATTCAATATTTATCTGTATGGGAAGGCATTCAAGTTGCAAACGGATCACAAACCCTTGTCGTTTCTAGCGCAGGCTAGACATGAAAATTCTAGGTTACTCAGATGGTCCTTACTTATGCAGCCATTTGAGTTTAGCATAGAGTATATTTCTGGAAAAACAAATCTGGGAGCGGATTTTTTAAGCCGCCATCCGTGTGATGAGAATCACCGTAAGCCCCAGAAAAAATAATAAATTTCTCTATGTGTATATAGAATTATAGACTGACATATAACGTCTGTTTTAAGAGGGGAGAATTTGTCGTGAAACATTCTAAATCCACATATATAAATTAAAAGGTAAATGTAAAGCCTAACACATAAATTCAATAAAGGGAAAGAAGAATGGTAAAGAACAGTGCTGTCACAATGACTGTACTCGAGATCCCCCTTTTTCTGCTTCGTCTGCATGTTCTCACGCTTTCACGTTTACTAGTAAAGCCTACAGCAGCATACACGCGTTTCAACAAAACAATAAAACGTGTACTGTATTTCTTAGAAAACCTTGAGATAGACACACTGCGTAATGACCTAGATTAATATTCCATTAATTTCATTTTATACACTACGTTAACATAAACGAAAGGACAGATGGACTTAGGATAGAAAGAGAGAGGGCTGAACGGAGGACGTATGCAACACTAACACGCGTCTCGCGATTAATATTAATGCCACCCCCAACGCGAAAGGCATGAAGCACTAACTTTTTTTCAAATAGACAGTGATAAAAAACACTACCAATACACGGTTAGGTTTTAAAAAACATGTTTAATGCTTATTAGGAAACATGACATTCTACTGTTTTATGTCTGAAATCCTGACATTAGTCTGACAGAACAGTCGAAAAGGCAGGACAGGTGGCGGTTCTAAATCGAAAAAAATAAAAAATACACGACTATCCTAGGAAATGCATATTTTGAACGCAGCCACTTAGCTCCATTAAATTTATATATTTGGGTGCCTTAGGACTTGCTGACAAAGAATATGTTAGGTGTTAAGAAATTAGTTTAATAATTAACAAATTATAGCCATAATACTAGAGTGGTGCTGTCAGACAACACCAAATCATAATCGCACAGTGGCATGTTTTGAAACCACCATTTTACGGGAAATAGGCCACCATGTTAAATCCGATTTGATTGGAGGGAATGATATGTAAGGCTAAACATGATTAGTCGGATTGCAAATACTATTTTTGGTTGTTAGGGGAAACGTAGGAAGGATAAATTTTTTCAAAAGCTTTGTAAACATGGCCCTATTGGCTAGACCCGTTGATATAGTCAATTAGGAGCGTCTGTTCAGTGCCACATTTTAAAATAAACTTACTAAGAAACAGTGCGTTGAGATCCAGCTCCTATTTTTCTAAATAAAAGCCTGGGACAGAGGCAGATCGGAATTTGTGCCATAATTCATCGCCAGTCAACGTATTTGTTTATTATTTCCATGAATTGTGGTAAGATTGACATATTTGATATCTTTTTGATGAAAATTGAATGTGAATTGATAATTTATGTCTGTATATGTGTGTGGTTCAGTAGCAAACATGAGGCAAAGCCTAGATAGTGCTCCAACCTGAACAAAACTTGTCGGAGAGAAGTATAAATGCATGGGATCACCAAATAGTACACTGACACCTATCTTATTGACTAGAAGGAACTAATGCTGGAATTGCAGAGGCGTAGTAACCATTTAGGAGGAGAATACTGGTGTAAATTGTTTCAGATGAAGCTAGCAGTTGGCCTACCGCTCTGAACTCAGTGTTTGTTATGTATTGTGTTCAGTGTGGAAACAGATTATAAATTAGTTCTGAAGTAGGAGGTACAACCTTCTTGTTTCAGGGACCGTGGTCATAACTTATTGAAGCAGCACCTGGTCTGAGTTTTGCTGAATCCAGAGGCTGATAGCATACCCCTTGGTCCAGATAGCGACTAGTGAGGTGTCTCAAGAACACGGTGAAGCAAGCGAGCAGAGGAGTCTGTTTACTGCCGCCCTCACAGAAGATAAGATTCTGTGGCCAGAGCAGCTCAATTTTTTATGTGCCCCTCTAAAACTGACAATATAGTAAATAAAGAGGGACAATAAATTGTTTCAATTGACAGGAACTGTGAACTTTTCCCAATACTATTTCCACCATAAGCAAACACTTGAAGTCATGATGACAAATAACCACCAAGCTTGAACAAGCCAGTATTACCTCATAGTACTACATCACAACTTACACACATATGATAATAATAATAAAATATGTCAATACAAAGATCATAACTATAAATTGTGTACATATAACTTGTAATTACATTTGATTGTGATTCCTGGTTCACTGTGTAGTTGAATCAGGATATCTATTATTGAAAGGAATTAATACATATATTTTTAAACTTTAACACTTGACTCATTTAAGATAGTCTTATAGAGTGTTTTATGTGTGTGAGTGTCACAGTGTTGTAAAGTGTTGTGGAATAAATTAAATTGTTTATCTGTCGGTTGTTGTTGTGACTTACACTTCATCATTATCATAACCCTAGACATTCAACGTAGTCATCACAATATTCCAGAATAATTCTGACTGAGATATAAATGTGGTAGCAAGTAAGGTCATCTGTAATACACCACACTTATTAGATACAGATACCTTCACAGCTGATCTCAGTCAGTACACTAAGTCCCCTATAAATATTTATATCATCCCACTTTACCACACTGAGGGTAAGAATGACTATATATATATATATATGTATATGTACATATTTATGTATTATTCCATTGATTTAATCCATGTGTGTTAGAAAGTGAAAAAGGCCTGTGTAAAAAAAAAATTCCAGGACGAATGTGTTGCTTGCTGGAATGCAAAGCATGTGTTGGTTTTAGAGGCGGAAGCCAGCGTTGTAAAAAGTGTAGGTTTATTGAGAATGATGTCAAAAATACGACTCTAAGTTGGGTAATAATTTGAAAGAGTATTTGTTAAAGGAATGACATGTATCATGGAACCTAAGGAAGGATTAACAGGAATTGTTGTACTGAATCAATCAATATATTACTTGTAAATTTATACTATTCCAAATCATTGTATGGAAGCCAATCATGGACAAAGGAATCAACTTAGGAATTATAAGGAAATTTTAGTCACAGTGAACTGACTGTGATGGGTGGTGAAGGTAAATTGTCCTGTGCATATGTTAGCACAATGTCTGACGCTGTATGTTATGTCCTTTGTGTGTAAAGGCAGAGTTGTGCTAGACCATACAGAGGTTCTGATTATTTGAATTTCAGGTTTTGTCCTGCAACCGTTTTATCCTGAAAACGTTGTACCTTGCACATTACCCGAAGTATCTGATTCCTATAACTCGATTGGACTCTGAGGTGTGAGAGCTCGTGAAGTTGTTGAAGCCAGACACCATTGTCCACTACCTGGCAATTCACAGAAGTATTCGTCCACGGCAGAAGAGTGTGGAATTTTCTGGATTTTAATATAAGAGGCCTTATCTAGCCACTGATCAACGTGTTCAATAAAAGATATCACCACAAAAGAAAACATAAATATATTACTAACATTTCAGTGGAGGATGAATTTAAGGACAATATGAATCCACTTTACCTTCAATGTCAAACTCATTGACATTGTATTAAATTTAAAATTATTCATCAGTGTGGAAGACAATAGAAACTTCAATACAAGATTATGTTTTATAAATTTAAGTTTCCATGCTTATTTATTTCAAGCTGTAAATACCTTTGAGTTTTCCTAAGTTACCTAACCAAAAGAGAACAGGGTTAGGTAAATAAATTGTAAATACATATATATCAACAGACTTGCTGAATTATTTGATTAAAGTTTCAAGTTTGGTTGATATTTATTTTAGATTGCTAGATAGACTATATTAAATACCCCTAGATCAACTTGTCAACATAAACAACACATATTACCAAAGGGGAATCTATGAAAGGGGCAAATAGATCTTCAGGACATACCTTTCAACACCCTGAGATCTATACAGCTGGATTCTAACCTTTGATGTCAATACACCCTATTTCATTTCAGAAAAGGGGGTATTTCTTGTAAGACCAGTCTCTTACCTGGCACTATCCTGGTATCATCTGATACATCTTTTTGTCCAGGATATCTTACAATTTTATAACATCACAAACCTTTCGTGACACTTACGTTGTGTTAAACCCAAAAGTAAAAGGGATTAAAAAATAAAAGACAATGACAGAACGGGAACAGATAGCACAAGACGGGCAGGCATGATGTGAAATGATTGCAGCCTTATGTTTTACAAGAAGCCGAGGGTGATGAATGCATGAGAACATGAATGTTTGAATTCGTATGAATTGTGTATGTTTTTACTGCATGTTTGAATTGTGTATGTTTCTACTGCATGTTTGAATTGTGTATGTTTCTACTGCATGTTTGAATTGTGTATGTTTCTACTGCATGTTTGAATTGTGTATGTTTCTACTGCATGTTTGAATTGTGTATGTTTCTACTGCATGTTTGAATTGTGTATGTTTCTACTGCATGTTTGAATTTGTATTTTTCTATGTTTGAATTGTGTATGTTTCTACTGCATGTTTGAATTGTGTATGTTTCTACTGCATGTTTGAATTGTGTATGTTTCTACTGCATGTTTGAATTGTGTATGTTTCTACTGCATGTTTGAATTGTGTATGTTTCTACTGCATGTTTGAATTGTGTATGTTTCTACTGCATGTTTGAATTGTGTATGTTTCTACTGCATGTTTGAATTGTGTGTGTTTCTACTGCATGTTTGAATTGTGTGTGTTTCTTCTGCATGTTTGAATTGTGTATGTTTCTACTGCATGTTTGAATTGTGTATGTTTCTACTGCATGTTTGAATTGTGTATGTTTCTACTGCATGTTTGAATTGTGTATGTTTCTACTGCATGTTTGAATTGTGTATGTTTCTACTGCATGTTTGAATTGTGTATGTTTCTACTGCATGTTTGAATTGTGTATGTTTCTACTGCATGTTTGAATTGTGTGTGTTTCTACTGCATGTTTGAATTGTGTATGCTTTTCTACTGCATGTTTGAATTGTGTATGTTTCTACTGCATGTTTGAATTGTGAACTGCATGTTTTGAATTGTGTATGTTTCTACTGCATGTTTGAATTGTGTATGTTTCTACTGCATGTTTGAATTTGAATTGTGTATGTTTTTCTACTGCTGAATTGTGTATGTTTCTACTGCATGTTTGAATTGTGTATGTTTCTACTGCATGTTTGAATTGTGTATGTTTCTACTGCATGTTTGAATTGTGTATGTTTCTACTGCATGTTTGAATTGTGTATGTTTCTACTGCATGTTTGAATTGTGTATGTTTCTACTGCATGTTTTGATGACGGTACTAAATCTCGAGTGCTGTTTAATTCCTTGCCATTTCTTTTCAACTTCACTGAATCTTTGTAGTCAAACTTATTGTGACTTACGATCAATGTACCACGACCAAAGTGAAAGGCTCACGTGCTCTTTTTTAATTGGTGTTCAGTTTAGCTTTCACTGTGCAGTGCATCTTTTCCGCATATTCCCCTAAGAGGCGGCAGTGTTCTTTTCATTGTTCGTTTACAGGACGTTACTCTTAGACCAATAAATAATGGAGGAAACCTTGAGTCCTGTGAACAGTAAATAAATTAGTAAATAAATAAATAGAGGTAATTAACAGGTACATCGTAGGATGACACTAAACAACAGAAACGAAAATATAAGTGATAGACTTACCGGGAATCGAACCTAGGACCAACCAAACGGCGCCATCACCTTGCTGTGACAGTACATCGTGAAAGGACGCTCAGCCAATTTAGCACCCCAAAAAAGTGCATTATTAGCTGAGGTCATTCTCATGACACTCACACAACTATGGTATATAGGACCCGTGGACGACCCAGACAGTTTAAAGACCAGGGTGGTCTAACTTATTCAACACCAAGGGCCATATAAACCAAGAATTTAAAGTTTGTGGGCCATTCATGATAAAAGATTATTTAAAATAAAAGCTCAGTGAAAAATGGATGAAAATCAAAGGGTTAAAAACTACAATGAGTATTGAATTTCGATGGAAATATTTTTAGTTATATCATTACGTCCTAATGGGAAGTTTGGGTGTGTGGATTTTCTGTATCAAGAGTCTCGATATAAATGTCAATCGAGCGCTTTCGGATGCAGACTGCTGGAAGTAAAACATTGCTTTCCACCGGACGTTTTGAGTCTAATCCCAAAAGTATTAACTATGCCATGTAATTAAAGACATATTTTTTGTATGAACGCGGGCCACAAAACAATTTTACGCAGGCCACATTTGACCCGCGGGACTGCAGGTGGAGCACGCTGTCTTAGACATATTGGAATAACATTTAGCAGATTCGATGAAGGAACAAAACTTAGAAGACCTTCATGGGATATAACTCCTGGAAATCTTTAGTAGTTTTGAGTTTTCTCTTTGAAGTCCCTTGAAATGTGTCGTCTTTATTTTCATAAACTGTCAGAGTCGATTTCACGCTTTGGGTTATAACTGCAGTAAATATTTATTAGTGTTAGTTTTCAGTATTCTTTCCCTTAAAATATTTCTCAGTTAACTTCTTAAAATGGCAATTACAGATTCTATTAAACTGCAAGCGACGTTTTTATTTTTTTTTGGGTCATCGCATGAGAGCTCACTTCTCTTGTTTTTGGTCCACCATCACTGAGCGTTATCTCTTGGTCACGTGAGAGCTCACTAATAAACCCGCCCAGTCTGCACTCACAAATCCTTAAGCTATACTTGGAGGAAGATGATTTTTAGTTTTGACACCAGGAAGTGGCAGGCATTTTTCTGGTCCACCTAATAGGCTGCACTAGGTCTTAGCGGATCTTACGGGTAGTAACCACTTTTATTTATTTATCATGTTTTTCTACTTAACTCTAGCTTTTTTCATGTCCTTGACGAAGGCCTTGTGGCCGCAATGTTGGTTATTTTCGTTATCTTTTGTCCTAGTGAGACGAATCACCTATGTTCGATTTTTGTTTCTCACGTCCGTCCAAGCTATACTTAACATTTTAGGCGACGATGTCGTCTTTATGTGGAGGAATAATGTCAAGAAGAAGTCCAAAGCACTAAAGAATAGATCTGCGGTAAGCAACACAGGAGCTGTGGGGTTCTACTTTTAAAAACACTGAACTCTAAAGATCTACAATGATAAAAATCATATTTGTTTTAAGGTTTAAGAGTATCTGGAATTTAGAATAAGCGCAGCCTATTTGTAACTTCTGGGGGGGGGGGGGCGGGGGGGGGGGGTGGGGGGGGGGGGGGGGGGGGAGGAGCGGGGGGGGGGGGGGGGGGGGGGGGGTGGCGGGGGGGGGGGGGGGGGGGGGGGGGGGGGGCGAGGGGGGGGGGGGGGGGGGGGGGGGGGGGGCGGGTGCGGGGGGGGGGGGGGGGGGGGGGGGGGGTGGGGGGGGGGGGGGGGGGCGGGGAATTCAAACTAAATAATAGTTTACCCAATGTTAACTTTACTTTAGAGAAACTATCGTTTTCTATCTGATACAGTTAACGAATAAAGTCAATTTTAATAAGCTAGCTTGCGTTTTTTTTTTTTTTTTTTTTTTTACAGGGAATGCGATAGAAGTACCTTCAAATCTGGGGACACCACGCATTTAATTGCTGATGAGACAGAGCTAGTTAAAAAATCATCTAGGTTACAATTTTCTTACCCCGCTCCATCTCCTGGAGATCTACCAAACAGACATAGGGTCTACCGAAAGATCAAGATCGCCAGGTCGCGCCGACTACTGGAACAGATAATCTTATCTGAAAACATAAAACAGAAAACTGTCATTTTACAAATGTCTCAATATTTTATTTATTTGTTTATTTTTTGTAAGAGCGCTTATTTAATTTACCCCGTGTATTTCCGGGAGGGGGTGGGGGGGGGGAGGGGGGGGGGGGGTGTTGGTGTCTGAATGTAATCTATATTTTTTGAACGCCTATCGATTTGTCCCCTACAGAATCAGGGGACGCAATTTTAAAAAAAATGAAAGTTAGACATTAATTGTATTATTTCCCTTAACATTAATTTTGGGTCAATTATATCAATGGATTTTCTATTTAAAACAAAAAAAGCATTCAACAAGATCAAGGATAGCAATTTGTTTGGTTCGTCTACTTTTAGAGTCTTCATTATCACATACAGCCAGAAACACCAGATGACATTCTACTTAGAACCTGTGGAGTTGGTGACCCACTAGCACTAGAGATGAAATACAGAGATGATCTTACAGACTATTTTAAATCACCAGGCTCAGTTAATGTACCCTGAAATGGAAATTGGTAACAGTGTTGAAATTTACAATACAGCTTTAAGTGCCATAGAAATAAGGTTATTTCTATGGAAGGATGACATGATTGGAGTGGATGTGCTGGAGGCGAGAGGTACCATGGAAGACATGATTGGAGGAGATGTGCTGGAGGTGAGAGATTTGATGGAGGATATGACTGAATTAGATGTGGTCGTGAGAAGTACAATGGAGAACATGATTGGAGTATAAGTGCTGGGGGTGAGATGTATAGTTGTAATTGGGTTAATTCAAGAATTAACCGTGGAGTTGGTCCTGGTTGCTCAGATAATAATAGTAGCTCAGACGTACCACAACCAGGTGATATATTAAAAGTTCAGTTACATTTTTTTTAAACCGGGCAACGCCGGGTATATCTGCTAGTAGACAAATAAAGAAAAGGACAATTGCATTCTCAAGCATATCGTACATTGAGAATAAAATGAGGTTGAACGTACGGTTGGCCATTTCATCATATAAAAGAAATTGCCACATAAATCACAGCTATATGAGCTTTAAGTCCATGGTGCAGGCTTTCAGCAAGGGGACCAGTGGCAGTAGTAGCTCTACGCCAAGGAAAATGAATAAATAATGAAAAGTGTCATTTACGCTCACAAATTTGTGGAATAACGTGGCCAAACTTAGTACACGCTCCCAATTGTTCGGCTTACACGGTAGTTGCATGCAATACCTTACAAGGTGCTGTGTAGTGCTAGAGTGAACGTGTTCACACATCTGCCGCTTACTGCTGTCTTCGTTTCATAGCACGTCATCTTAACTCATGAGACTAATACTGTGGCTTTCGCATTTAATAATTCTAAGTTTCCTTGGCAAAACTATGAATTTAGTAGATTATCAGGTATATAACCTTCAACAAAATGTAAAGTTACTATCGATTTATTAACATCATGCTTAGTTTAATGTAAGCCAATTATGAACACTAGCTAAAATACTGCAAGTCCTGGAAAGAGTTTCTTACTTACTTACTTAGTCGTTCCTCTTCTACCGTGAGGTGTAGAGATTTGTAAGAGAGAGCGCCATACTATTCTATCGGCTGTCTTCCTCCTGGCTTGGTTCCATTCTAGTCCTCGGTCCCGAATGTCTAATGTTGTCCTCCCAGCGGACTTTGGCTAATCCTGGAGGTCTGGATCCCTGGCTCTTAGTTTCCCATGCTTGTCGTGGTAGCCGATCTTCTCTCATTCTGCAGACATGGCCAAACCATCTCAGTTGGAACTGTTCTACTTGGGTCTGCAGGGGTTGGGTTTTTAGGCCTTGACGTATCGTCTGGTTGCGGACCATGTCTCTTCTTGTTACTTCAACCACCTTCCTCAGATACCTCATTTCTGAGGTTTGGATCTGGCTTTTGTGGGTTGTAAGAGTTTCTAATTACACAAAAGGAAATTTGATTAAAACGGGCAAAGTAACCTGTCAAAATAAGGCGCGGCCCGGTGGGGGGGGGTGAGTGGGGGGAGGGGGAAGGGGGAGGTTTCATTATGTTGTGCTTTTTCTGCTGGATGGGTATGAAAAAAAAAATATAAAAAAGGTGATTCGTCTTACGAGGACAAAATACAAAGAAAATAGCAAACGTTGCGGCCACAAGGCCTTCGCCAGGGAAAGGAAAGAAAGTGAAGGCTAGATAGGACAAATAAGAATCTAAATCTAATCAGCTCTTTCTGCTGCATGTCCTGATGACGGTACTAATGTTCCTGTTGTTATTACATTCCTTTCTATTCCTTTTCATCTTCATTGAATCTATGTAGTAAAACTTATCATGCCTAATGGGGCCAACGCACCATGAAAAGATACAAGGCCTCCGTGCTCTAGTAATGGGTGTTCAGCTTAGTTTTCACTGTGCAAAGCATGACTGTTCCGTATTTTCCTGAAAAGATGGCCGAATGTTTTTCCTTGTTGGTTACTGAATTTTCAGAAAGAAATTAGTATACAGGGGATAAACAGCAAAATAAAAAATAATAAAAAATACATAAATAAATAAAAAGAGAAATGTTTGTACTATTCTCTATGCTTGGTGAGGGAGATAATAAAAAAGTATGGGATACTCGATCAGATTGCAAACTGTTTCATTGCCGTGGTTTGCCATATACGTGAAAATAACAGAATAACTGGCACAGTAACATCACTGGAAATGGATAGATGGAGTGGCGGAAGTGTACACGATAAGAGGCTGAACCGTCGTACATGCTATGCAAATAATCTGAAAACGCCATTGAATAACCCACCGGATGCTTCTGCAAACAAGAAGAGAATGGAATTGTTGGCAAACTCAAATTATTCTTCAGAAAATGTTTTGCTATATCCGTTTCGAGATATTAGAGTGAAAAATGTTGTCAAGTCTAATTTATAAGATAACGATGCATAAGATGATTCGGAGAAAAAGGGGGTGGGGGAGGGGGGGGGTAGGCACATTTAAGTTCAAGGGACACACAGAGGATGGTTACTTTAAATTGATGTTAACGAATTTCTACCTTGTTTTGTAGAGACAAGTCAAATAGAGACACAATACTGTTACCGTGGAGATAGGCCGAGAACAGTCAAAGACGAAGGAGGGCAACCTGACATAAATGCATGTTGAAATCAGATGCTCGGGGCTGCAGGTCTAATAAAACAGTGCAATGCACTTCCCTTGATGATGACGTCACTAGAAAGTAAGCAGAATGGCGCTAACCCCGTGGAGTTCAACAAGGCTGTGAGAGTGACGGACCCCTACCTCGAAGGGGTCCACCTGATGATACTGGTGGTCGCCTTCCCCTAAACTGTGGAGTCAAGGCACAGAAGAAAAGAATGTACAAATGACCGTCACCAGTACAATTCCTGGACAAGCTCTATGGTGATGCAAATAGCCTCAAGCTGACTACTGCTATCTTTGAAAATATTAAAGTAAACGCATGAGAGTGTACGAAGAAGAAGAAGAAGAAGAACAAGAAGAAGAAGAAGAACAACAACAACAACAAGACGATAACGACAAAGAAAAAAGGAGATATTAAAAACTCCAGAGTTGACTGCACGGTTGCATGTTCCATGAAGGGTTCGCCAAAAGTAGTGTGTAAGGATTTCAATTAAATGCAAGGGACATAAAACATATCACTGGGGCTTAAACAACGTGTAACTCGTTTATGGAATATTTGGTATTTTTATTTTTCCTCCCTCCAGATCTTGCTGAGAGTTTAATGAAGATAGAAAGGGGAACAATTCAATAGCAGTCACAAATGCACGATAGGGTGATTGGACCTTACTTTTTGGAAATTGGCAAAGGAGAAGTAGCTTACTGTTAATGGTGAAAGGTACCGTTACATGGTTGATACATTTCTTGGACCAGCAGTAAAATCCATTGATAATCACCATTCGTTGTGGTATCAAGAGGTAGGTGCCACTTGTCCCACTGCTAGACAAACCATTGACATTTTACGCCAATTTCTTTAAACAAAATCATCCCACTTGTTGGTGACATTAACTGGCCATCAAGGTCACCTATCTTAACTGCACACACACGAGTTTTTTCACTAAAGAAGATTTAAAGGAAAGGTCTACATTATTAGACCACGAACAGTTGATACTATGAAGGAAACATAACAGATGAAATATCCGGAATCACTGAAGAAACTTTACGTATTGTTGTGGACAACGTTCTTTTGACAACGTTCTCTCGAGAATGCATTCATGTAGTACTTTTCAGGGTTAACATTTGGAGGCATATCTGGAGTCATCCTTATAAAGCTCCCAACTAAGCACAATGCTGTATTATACAGATGTGGATGTGAATCTCTGTCTGTGAAGTTAATTACACCCACGTGGTCTCTTGAAATCGTTCGCATACTTCCAGGGATTCACCCTGTGGCGACACGTGTTGAGAATCCAGCATTGCACACGAAGCTTGGAGGAGTCACTTGAGGCCAGACTTAATTCTCGATTTTACCTCGTTAACTGCATGCCAGAGGATCTCACTTTGGACCGATGATCGACAGGGTAAGCTGAGAGGTGGCCCTGTGTAGGACGTGACAATTCCTTCGAAGAACCTAGAACCAGAGCACAGTATTTTAGCTCTGCATATTTGGAGAGCCCCTTGGATGGCGAGGATGCACGGTATGTCACCCGCTTCTTCCTCCTAGCCTGTGACCAGATGTGATGATCTTTAAATGCAAGCTGGAGAAACTGGAGTTCATGACTTCAACTCAACACGTTTCGGAATGGCAGAAAAGCCTCAGGAAAAGCCTAGAACTACAGTGTAGATAATACCAAGGAGTCTTCAACTTGGTATTGGCTGCTAAAGAGCGAGAAGCTCAGCAGTGCTAGTTAAACAACAACAACAACTACTACTTATCAAGGTCAATAGTTGAGGGACGTTGTTAATGTTTTTTACGTCATTCAAATCCTACACGATTTTATCAGTAAGCGACCGATAGCTTGACTGCGTGCGTCAGGGTCAGCGAACCAGAGCTGACCAAGACCCCACTCCACCTCCACGTGGTCGTCCTGGAAACAGGCTGCATCACTGCAGTCTGGCAGAGAAGTAGGGATCGAAGAGGGAGGGCAAACCCGGTCCCAAAAAATGCCGTGCGGAAGTCGGATGTGTCAGCCGAAAGGCGCAAATACCGCAGGTTCGCTGTAAACGGACACAACGCAACCAACGTCCTTTTCAGGACGAACGAGGAAGAAGAAGTAGAAATCCTGCACTACTTCTTTTGGCGCACGCTGTACAAGGATAACACAATAACACAGGCAAGCTGTTTTGTCGACAAAATGAAGTTTTTCGATGAGCTGCCCGTGACGTTAGGCTCTATCCTTCTCACCAAAATGAAATTTTCTCCGAGTGGAGACAGCAGCTTTAAAAAAAAACGGGATGAAGAAAAACCCGAACAATGTGAGAAACATAATAGTTTAATAAGCCTTCCTTGTAGAATAACTATCCAGATTTCATTTAAGCACGTCGAAAATTAATGACAACTAGGAATGTACAAGTTACCTTACGCAGGCATTAATGTCTCTATGTAATACCTAACTGAATGCCTATACTAGGGTGACCATACGTCCGGATTTGTATGAATTTGTCCGGCTTTCAACATCAAAATATAGCGTCCGGTAGGCTTTTTTTAAAACTTGCGATTTGTCCGGCATGTGAACAAAATTAGGAAGAGAAGAAAAAAAATCGAAATTTTTTTTAATGCGAAAAAATCGAAATTTGGTGCAATCTACCCATGATGACATCCGTTCAGATTTGACAGAAGGTATCCATCAGCTTTGCCACTCCTAGGTGGATTCACCTAGATCTAGGTTTTTTTTGGTCCCATCTAGGTGTCATTTTGCTTTATTAGTTGAACAACGCCACCTAGATTTCGGCCAAAATAGCCCAAAAATCTACCAAAGTAATCAAACAATCGCCCAAAATAACCCAAGTCACCGATATCAAGGTTTTTTTTTTTTTTTTCAAAATTCAGGCTGGCAACGCTAGTATCCATCATTACTTATTCAACTTTGACACAACTAACCTCAATCTACATCAATGGACTGAAATTTTAGTTTTATTCTTGTTGTTCATTGAGTAAGTAATACTATAATCTGAGTGATAATACTTTTATTGAATTACTGGCACATGAAAAGTGGAGCAAATTCTTGGAACAATCAAGAAATGTAGAGTTACTGAACTACTGCTAATTCCTCAATAAGTTTTTGCTGTTCCAGGACATAATGCTAATATTGAGAGGCTTTTTTCTTTAATGAAAAGTCAGTGGACAAAGGACAGAAACCGATTCACTGTTGAATATATTAAATGAATATTACAAGCTCAGTACAATTATAAGAATGTTTTATTTACAGAGTACCATGAGTATTTAGTTGAAAATTCAGATTTACTGAGAAAAAAAAAATTATGTAAAGTGAAAAGTACAATGTTAAAGACTGAATATTTAATGATGTTGAAAAAATAATTGACTTTGATCTTTGTTGTTGTTTACATTGACTTTGATCTTTGTTATTGTTTACATTGACTTTGATCTTTGTTATTGTTTACATTGTCTTTGTTCTTTGTTATTGTTTACATAGTTCTTGAGTAATTAGCTTTCACTATTGTTACATATTTGCTCATGCACTATTGATTTATAGTGCACTTGTCATAACTAACTAGTGGATTTGTTCATGCACTATTACATTGTGCAGTTATGATAAATAACTGATTGATTTGTGTTTATGCACTAATTTGTGTAGTGCACTGATGAGTAAGAAGGGACTTGTGATATTATTATACATTTGATAATACAAGTTTGGTGTCAAAGACTTGTTTCTCACAGAGATTGGGTTAAACATTGGGATTATACAAGTACTTTATTAAGTCTGGTTACTATTAAGGTTGAAATAAGATAATTAATATTTCAGATTTGGTGACTCATAATATTAGACATAATGTCTACACTTGATTACTTTATTGAACAAGGGAAATCTCTTGGCAAGACAGGTGATAAGTTGGAAGAATTTGCGACTACTCAATATGATAAGGCATTAAAGATGGAAGCTGAGCAAAAGAAATTGCAGATGCAGGTGGAGGAAAAAAGATTCCAAATGGAAATGGAAAAACAAAAAAGGGAAGCAGAAGCAAAAGCTGAAGAGAAAAGACTACAGATTGAGACTGAAAACAAAAAACTTGAAAGAGAGGCGGAAGATAAAAGACTTCAAAAAGAAGCTGAGAATAAAAGACTTGAAAAAGAAGCTGAGAATAAAAGACTAGAAATAGAGACTGAAAATAAGAGACTTCAGGCTGAGGCTGAAGAGAAAAAGTTACAAAGAGAGGCTGAAGAAAGAAGGTTACAAAGAGAGGCTGATGAAAGAAAAGCAAAAATGGAGCATGAAGAAAAACTCTTAGCTTTGGAGTTAGAAAAGTTAAAGTTGATGAACTTGGGTAATGTTAATGATCCAAATAAGGTATCATCTTCTAATAAGTCTAATGCTGTTGATTTCAAGCTTAATCTACCAGCATTCAATGCTTCCATTGACGATATAACGTTTTATCTAGAGAGATTTGAACGTTCATGTAGAATACATAACTTGGATAAATCACTTTCCGTGTTTCATTTGTCCAAAATACTTAAAGGTGATGCTTTGACTATGTTAGGCATGGTAGATAAACCTGACAGGGACAATTATGAGATTGTCAGGGCTGTTTTGTTAAATAAATACCAACTAAACGAAGACGGCTATCGTCTTTAATTTAAAAATATGTTGCGTGAAACTGGAGTAGAATTCTCTGAATTCATATCAAAGATACGTATTACTTTTACACGTTAGGTTGAGTTGTCTAAGACAGAACATACGTATGAAGCACTTATGGACTTACTGCTAAGAGACAAAATAATGTCTTCTGTCAATGAATCTTTTCTTTCTTTTCTTCACGAGCGTAAGCCTAAAAACGTAAAAGAAATGGAAGAATACTGTTGCCAGTATGTAACTGCGCATCCTCATGTAACCATTAGCAACTCTAAAGTAAAAGAAGGTCTGCCAGTTGCTTCGGCAGCACCTTATGGCCCAAATTTCATGCGTAAATTTCAGGGTAGCCAACAAAATGTTAATAAGAAGAGTAACCGTAATTATGCTCAGAATCATAGTGATCAATTTCAGGGTGATTCTTCTTCGCAGAACTGGAGACAACCTGATACTCCACGGTATACTACTCCCTTTAATTTTAGACATTTTCACAAAGGTAATCAGTATAGAGGCAAATCTTTTTCTCGGAGACCTCAAAACCAATATAATAGAGGTTCTCAACAGTATAGAAATGGTAATGACAGTTATAGAAACTGGAATTCAAACCAGGATAACAACTACAGTAGAGAGTTTAATGATAATTGCAGAGGCAATAATGGTCGCGGTAGATTGCAACATAAAAGAAAAAGATATCAACAGGCAAACTCTGTACAACAAGAATCTCAGGGAGCAGATAAACAGGTTAATGATAATAAAGACCATAATGCTATCGGATGTTCATCTTTTGATTTTGGTAGAGCAAATAAATGTATCCAATGCAGTACTTTATTTGACCCGACTACCGTAACAACTTTAAGCTGTGGTCATCCTCTTCCCGCTCTTCCTGCTAATGCTGCGCATGACGGGAGGGGTTCTCTTATACTACATAAGGGTCTTGTGAATAGTAATCCAGTCTCAGTTTTGTTTGATTCTGGATGTACTACTGTTGGTGTTAGGCAATCTCTTGTAAATCCATCCTGTGCTACAGGAAAGGTCATCAAATGTGTTACATTTGGTGGCACTTTGGAAAAGTATCCTACAGTCATAATACATATTGCTACTCCTTTCTTTACGGGAGATGTCGAAGCGTGTCTTCTTCCAAACCCTATTGCGGACCTTATTATTGGTCGTATTCACGGAGTTAGGGAATGTACCCCACAACAAATTGCTGTTTGGGAAGAGCAAAACATCGAAGCTACCAATGTGGTGGTCACAAGAGCACATGCTCTGGATCCACCTCAAACTTCATTAACTAATAATGAGGAAGTAGATAGCCAAAATAGTCACTTGATTATTTCACGTGACTCATTTATAAAATTGCAAGAAGAAGATCCTTCTTTACAAAAATTCTTCATTCTAGCAAAGAAAGGTGATCCATATCAGAATACTAATAGAAAGTCTTGGATTTCTATGAAGAACGGCGTACTTGTGCGTATGGTACAAGACTTGTCTACGTCCACTCATTCACAAATTCTTGTGCCTAAGAGTATGAGATTGCAAATATTGCAACATGCTCATGACTCGCAATGTGCTGGACATATGGGTTTTTCCCGTACAAAGTCGAGGGTTCTTGCGGCTTTCTTTTGGCCATTTGTGAGCAAGGACATACAAATTTACTGTCGTTCTTGCAAAGTATGTCAGGAGGTCAAATCTAAGGGACCACGACATGCTGCGCCTATCCAGGCTGCTGACATTCCTATTCGCCCTTTTCAAAAAATGGCAATAGATATTATCGGTCCTTTTAGAATTAAGTCGGCCAGAGGACATCAATTTATCCTTACATGTGTCGATATGTGCACACGTTGGCCAGAGGCTATACCTCTCAAGAGCATCTCAACTGCTGATGTCGCAGACGCTCTTTGGCTGATATTTTCTCGCTTGGGTTTCCCCGGAGAAATATTATCAGACCATGTCACTCAACTTATATCAGACACTATGTCACAGGTAATGTCTATGCTACATATTAAAAGGTCTCTCAGCAGTATCTATCACCCAATGTCTAATGGGTTAGTTAAGCGTTTGAATAGGACACTAAAAACTTTACTTGGTAAAATAACTGAAGATCATCCTCAGGATTAGGACAGGGTTTTACCCGCGGCTCTCTTTGCGTATAGAGAGGTCCCCAATGAACACACAGGGTTTTCTCCTTTTGAACTTGTCTTTGGCGCGCAACCGCGCGGCCCTATGTCTTTACTACACGATCTTATCACTGCCGATAATATTAGCGATGAGACTCAATCTTCTTATGAGTATGTCATTGCTCTTAGGCAAAAGATCATCGAGGCATGCAAACTAGCAACTTCTTCATCCGAATTTGCTAAAGAAAAGGCAAGGCAGTTTGCAAATAAAAATAGATGTGTCGAAAAAAAAGAATTGGATGAAATGATTCGATTGGAAATCATTGAACCATCCACTTCAGCATACTCTTCGTCTATGGTTATTGTTCGAAAGAAGGATAATAACATTCGCATTTGCGTAGATTATCGCAAATTGAACCAAGTTACGAAGTTCGATGCTGAACCTATGCCTTCATTGGAAGAGCTACTAAATAAACTTTATAATTCTAGGTTCTTTACCAAACTAGACTTGTCTAAAGGTTATTGGCAAGTTCCTTTAACTGAACGTGCCAAACCTTTTACAGCTTTTTCTACACCTAGGGGTTTATTCCAATGGAATTTCATGCCTTTTGGTCTTATGAAAGCCCCTGCTACATTCGTACGCATGATGCGGCGAATTCTCGCATATCGTACAGATGTCATAGCATACTTAGACGATATCTGTCTGTTCAGTGATTCCTGGGAAGATCACTATTTGGGTTTATACGAATTGCTGTCTACTCTTCGCGAATATAACTTGACTGCAAAACCCTCTAAAGCTTTTATAGGATTTAGTGAGATTTCTTTCCTGGGTCATCGGGTTGGTCATGGTCTTTTAAAGACAGAGGACCACAATGTTTCAAAAATACTTAACATTTCTGTCCCTAAGACGAAGAAACAGGTGCGGAGTCTCTTAGGTTTGATCCAATTTTACGGACGATTCATTCCGAATCTGTCCTCCATTATGGCACCGTGTCGTAGATTTTAGATAGGAGTATTAAGACTTGGGTTTGGTCCCTTCTGAATAGGTTGGAATGAGTGATAGTCACAGTGAGAGCTGGAGAAGAGCAATAGAATTTCCACACGTGAGATGATAGAATGTGATATAGAGGCTGTCTTTGAGAATCGAGATAATCTTCTCTCTCTCTCCTATCTTCTACGACCGTTTTTAAAGGTGTCAGACAGTCTAAACACAGATATATATTACATACATCTCTATCTACTCACAGGCACGCACATACACGTGACGACAGTTAAACACACAGACGTGGGAAATCTATAACCATATATATATATTATTTGAACGAGCTGACCAACGCACTGATTTAGTTCAAGAGAGCTTTTATTATTATCATCTAAACAAAATCTTCTCACAACACCAAAAAATACATCAAGGAAAAAAAACATATACAAATAGTCATAAAATTTAAGAAAATGCTACAAGGATGATAACCCCGTTATGATCTTAGCTCTAGGTTTAGCCCACAGCCCCGTTAAGAGAACAGATGATGGCCCAAAGAGTTATAGATACGTAGGGTTGAGGCTAAGAGTTATTCTTCTTTTCTCGTAAATGTATGCACAGAGTTGAATAATCTGATTTAGCCTAAGAAGTAAAGAAACTCTAGCAAATAGTAACAAATTCTGCAGGTTAGACAAAAAGAATTAAGACAGTAAATGGGTGACAATAATACAACTGTAAAATAACACTCTGATCTGCGTACACTCATTCATTCAGCCATGGCCATGGGTACACGGTTATACTCACAACTTTGCTCGCTGCCTCTGGGAACATAATAATTCTAGGACCTTCACACAGACCCGAAAATGCAGTCCTTGACCAAGAAATCCCCAGTTCCAAAAGACGTACTAAACTCTCAGGGAACGATTCCTTGGGTGTTCTAATTTTTCGAATGTCTGATTAAGTCACATAAAATATTGTCCAGGCACGAAAGTTAGCAGAGCACAATGTCATTTGCTTTGGTTTCTAGCATTTAAGGAATGTCAGATCGGTGTCTACTTTCAGGAAGTTACTATATTTGGTCACCACAGTACTAGTCAAAAACTCTGTCGGAATGTTTCTGATCTTTGCTTGCCACAACGGGCTGAATTGTACTGAAGAGTTATTCTGGAAGAATTAATTCTGGCGCGAAGGCCTCTTACTTCATTTAACTGTTACAGTTCAGGTAATGAAAGTGATTTGTTTCTTCCCAAATAATGTTCACGTACTAGAACGCTGGCAAAGTTGGGTACCACCGTTTCACTATATAAAAGAAAGAACACATATCAAATAATTTTACAATATGTACCCACTATAACTTACATTATTAAACCGCAAGTGTACTGCTTGACTTATCATTTAAATTTTTCGGTGCAATAAGTTATATAAAATCAATCATCATGAATTCAGGAATATCTGCGTATTCCGTCACTATTCACTGATGTCGCATCTAGCATTTATAAGTTTGATATAAAATATTCTCGACTGAGTATTTAGCAGTTAAATTAACTTCATTATAGCTACATTATTGTTTAGTAAGCTAAGATATAATTTATTATGTATTTCCACTGTAACTCGTCGACTTAGAGAATATAACAAACTATAAATTAAGCACTCTGTTCAAAAGAAACTAGTTAAAATGAAATGCGCGCTTTTAACACTTAATCACTTCACAAAATACTAGATAATAATATATTTACCTCAAAACACAGCACTACAGGGTATCGCAAATTAAGAATTATACGCTTATATTTATGGAAGTCTAGAAGTTCGACAAATTGTCGCAACAAACTAAGAAACTTCGCTTATACAGCTCTACTCTTCGCGAACCACCTGTCTACTGCGATTATAGAGAAAGAATGAAGATAAAGTTTCAAACTAGGTTTAATATTTTAAACCAGACAAAGGATGAACTATTATTTCGTAGAACGAAATGCTCTCCCCTTCTCTAACATCCTTCGTCAGCTTCCCTCATGTCGTAACAGCCATCAGTGCGATTACGCACCTGCGTTAACAAACTGACCGGGAAAAGCGCGTGTCAGTTGCAAATCTCAGACAACCGTCTGCCGTGCCACGAGTAATCTCACCCTTCGTTTAACAAACTGACCGAGAAACGTGCGTGTCAATTTCAAAGGTAGACAACTTGTCTGAAAGGCAGGGCAGTTTTCACACTACAAGCTGACCATGGCCCGTGGAGCATGAGTGTCATATGCGAAAAACCAGACCCTCTGTCTGCCTGCCCGTTCCGGCGGAGTGAATTTTCACACTACGGCCCAGAACTCGGCCGAAGAAAACACTGTCCCCTTGGGAACAGCAGACAGCTGTCGGCTCTCCCGGTCTGACGGAATGCATTATAACGCTTCTCGTCTGACTGACATCCACGTAATACCATCTAGTGCGATACTCAGTTTTCTAGGAAATTAAATGCTGCAGAAAAGAATTACTCGGTTTTAGACCGTGAATTATTGGCTATGGTATGGTCTATTCTGAAGTTACAAAGATTTCTTCTAGGCGCACATTTCATTGTGGAAACCGACCAGAAAGCTCTTACTGCTATTCAGAGCAAAAACTTGAAGAGCTCGAGGTCTACTCGATATGCCATAGCTCTTCAACCATTTCATTTCACGGTGCGAGCTATCCGTGGTTCGGATAATGTGATGGCAGACATTCTGTCCAGGTGCCCACACGATTCCACATAATTCTTCTGTCATATATATTTCCTGATATACAATTCAATACTATAATGACATATTAGCACATATTTTCTCACTTTTTGGGAATTTATAACGTTGTACCATGTAATTTTTTTTGTAAGAAGGCTTAGTTAGCGATATACGGGCCAAAAGATCACATGGCCACATTTAGTTGTTATATTTTAATGATTGCATTAAGAGATTTAACATTTGTCTTAAAGATTTGTGTTATTGATATTTTCGCAGCACATCATTGAAGTCTGCGAGATTTTGTACATTGTGGAACTTTGAAGTTATCTAGTCCTGTCCTGGATTGGGAGCGGATGATGTCCACATCTTCTTGTATTTATGTCTACGAGAAACAGCACATGTATTAGTAATTATTTATAATCCATTATATAATGTACTCTTTGTTTAAATATGTGTTATATTATATTGCGGTATATTGGTATATTACACCGCTGTTTGCACAACACTTAATTGTATAATACTATGATAATATATTTAATTTCATAGATGTGTATGAGTATAATTTGACTTTCATTGTGATATTGCCATCACTGTGGCGTGTGTGTTGGTGGCACCTTCCTGGAATATATACGCGTATAATTAGATAAATTTTTTTTTCTCTAAGGATCTGAGATAGCTAGCCTCATTTTTAGGCAATATATCCGCGCATCATACGTGCGTTGGGAGCCTTGGGTTTTCTTCCGGCTCCAGGATTCAAAAAAAAAAAAGTGTTTCATTTTTTTTCCCCGGGAGGGTGCGGTAATGTTACGCACAGATCATTTTTTCTAAGTCATTGTATGATCATTTTTTCCTAAAGACATTGTATGATCATTTTTTGCTAAAGACATTGTATTATTAGATTGACTGAAATGTATACTTTAATTTTTTCGGTCAAAGCTACATAACTCTGGATATTGAGAGTATCATTTAAAATGATGTTACCTCCTCTTGTGTCGAGACACGGTCGGTCCACATTTTTATTAACGAAGTGTGACCATTCTCCTTATTTGGTAGTATCGGTCAACTGTTGTTGGAATGTCTGAAACCTGTGTTGAGGTCTCTGTTCATGTCCAAATAAGACTCGATCTAGTTAAATCTTATCTCGAATGTTCCTAGATCGTCTGGTTTGTTTGACTATTCAAGTGTAGAGGTTCTGCGCATGTCCGGATGAGAGGCGTCTGGGAATTCTTCTTTTTCTGGGAGTCGATGAAAGATTGTGAAGCAGAGAAGACGTGTTCCGGCGTCTCTGTGATTTTGTTAGGGAATTAGGAGCCTTTTTGTGAGTTAGTTAGCTTACAAGGTCCTTCCCTTGAGTATTCTAAAACGCCTGGAGGCGTATGTTTTCTGTGGTGTGGATTTTCGAACGAAGGTAGTACCTCATTTACATCCAATCTGTAACTTTACTTATGTTTGACAATGGTCGATCTCTGCTCACGTATACATTACAGAAAGGAAGGTTCTTCTAATAGATGACACGCCCCAGGTATCTTCATACCTGAGATCTATATGTAACGGGTCATACTCAGCCCGAAGGACAGTTCGTTGTTCTATGAACGTCGCTGTGTGTCAGCGTTTATGCCTACATCAAGGTTAGACTTGGGAATGCCTGTAAAGGTCAGTTCGACCTGTACTCCTCAATGCTATTTCTCGTGCAAACGATAACGGACTTATTTATTACACCTGATCTGCCAGTATCAGGAGAGGAGTAATGATTATTATGTATGTGCACTGATGAACTGCAGCTGACACTGTTGCACTATTGATAGTAATGAATATTAATGCATCCAGCTCTGTGCCATATTATTTAGACAGAGTTATGAATAATAACTTTATGACACTGTGAACCTTGAACTGTTGTTTACGCTATGACTGATGAGGATTGGATCCTACATGAATATCAGTTGGCACCAATATTATTTCTGAATGCTTTAACTGTTGAACTGTGATGTCTTATGACGTATGTAACGTGACTGTCATTGTGGTGTGCAATAAAATGGTATATAAACGTCACGTGACAGTTTACCATTTCTATGACTTTGCATGTCATTTTGCCTGTGCTGTACCCTGTGGACTATCCAACTACTTTACACACGGCAACAATAAAAACCAGATAGGACACCCTACAATACAACCACAATCTACCCGGTGTCGATAGGGGTGGTACTTCAAGTCAGCCTAAATCCACCCTTATTAGAAATGACTAACACTGGCCTCACGAAAATAAACGTGTGTCATGTGACTTCTAAACAAAGTTCATATTTCCTACTACCGTATGTAGCTTTCACCGCAGTACTAGTTTATTTACATCAGTTTTCGGAGATAAAGGTGAAGGTAGTACCATATCAAATACTGCCGTAGAGGTATGAAGTGAGAGATTTCACTATAATAGGTTCAGCTTTATGAAGAGGGGTGACAAGTTTCCTTCCTCGCTGTCTTTGACTTCCTAACTCAAGAGCAGAGGTGGGCACCCATTTACAGCTAGGTAGAATGGAGTATAATGCCACCAGGTTTTCAGAGTACAGTTAAATTAATTACTGAAAGCCATACAAGCTTAAATTAAAATGTCTTTTTGATCAGAATAAAAGTAGTGGGACTCCACAAGGAAGTAAAATACAACGGAAACTCAAAATTTCTAACCTGTTGTTTTGTTTATGACCTCGCATTTATCTGTGTGACACACTTCCGCTTTGTTTCTCTGCCGCAAAAAATGTCACATTATAAGTTGCGTTATTACAGACTGGCAACGGTATCGACTATGGGTCCCATAGAGAGAGTTTATAGCTTCTGCATTGGAATTTTATCATCATCATATAGTTTTTTGCGTCTTACGGATAATTGGGCTATCACTGCAGAAAGTCCTCTTACGTTCATATATTATTGTAGAGACTGTTGTTGTAGGAATTTGTTATAGATGGTGAGGTTGCCAGCCTCACGTAGAACCTCGTGTTATTTGCCTTGTCGACATGCCTGAGTGACAGCAGAAGTTCTATTCTCTTTTTGCCTCCCATGAGACCCCCCCCCCCCCTTTTTTTTCCCGAGCACGAGAACTACTAGTCTAATACTACTAACCATCTTTGCCTGGCTCACAAAGCGTGTTTGAGGAAATCCCGTAACTAACAATGAAGACCAAAGCTGTGGTCTATAATGCCTGTGTCACCAGTACGCTTCTATATGGCAGCGAGACGTGAATATTTTCTACAGACAACTGGCAGATGGCAAAAGGACCGCTGCTGAGGCTCAAGGATGTGTGCAAGAAAAACATGAAGGCATCGGACATAAATCCAGCAACCTGGGAGGATGAAGCTGCCGATCGCTCCATATGGAGATGCTCCATACGGTGCCACCTCAGATTGGGCGAAACGAATCTCTCACGACAAACAAATGAGAAAAGACCACGCCGCAAGGAACACTAGAGAAAAAAAAAGAAGCTGAGAGTTATTGCCTGAGAGATACATTCCCATAGTCAGTTATGATGTAAGTGGTACATTCCCATAGTCAGTTATGACGGAAGTGGCACATTCTCATAGTTAGTTATGACTGAAGGGGTACATTCCCATAGTCAGTTATGACTGAAGGGGTACATTACCATAGTCAGTTATGACTGAAGGGGTACATTCCCATAGTCAGTTATGACTGAAGGGATACATTCCCATAGTCTGTTATGACTGAAGGGGTACATTCCCATAGTCAGTTATGACTGAAGGTGCACATTCCCATAGTCAGTTATGACTGAAGGGGCACATTCCCATAGCCAGTTATGACGGAAGGGGCACATTCCCATAGTCAGTAATACTGAAGGCGCACATTCCCATAGTCAGTTATTATTAAAAGGACTATTACCAATAGTACGACTTATGTAAAAACTATTGATAAAGTAACTACAATAATGGTTACTGCTATGTTTCACTACTATTACTGTTCCTTCTTCTTCTACTACCTTCTGGTGACAATTGTTAAACCTCCTCCAGTTACAGCGGGAAAGAGTAATGTCGAAAAAGATTTCCATTACATCAAGAAAATACTATTGTCTTCATTGGCTGTATCAAATAAACTTCCATCATGCCTAGCCTTCATTTCCCGGGGTTCAAAGGCCTTCAACAAATCCATGCCAAGCCAAGAGTCTGTCTCCAGTTTGCTTCTCCGCCTATTTTTCAGACTCTGCATCTTTTACCCTGTTGATTTCAGAGCAAGGACTATCTTGCAATGCTATTGACGTATTTCCTCAGTAATATGTATCCTATCCGACAGCTTCTTCTTCTTCGTACCTCTTTCTCCACTGGCCTTGTAAATAAAGTTTCTTACTTCGCTTGTACTTGGCACGAAAATAACGACAAAACGATAGAACACCAGGTACGAGGGTGGACAAATAGCTTGACGTGAATCGATACCAATATGGTCTGTCTTCACAGCAACAACAAACAATCTTCATCAACGGTGAAGAAGGCAAAGCAGCAAAATAAGTTTCATTGCTGGAAAACTTAACCATAGATGTGCATGTTTTAAAGTTTCTTCTGCTAGAATAATTAATCATGAAAGTGCACTTTTTTATACGTTTATAACTAGAATACTTCATCATAAAAGTGCCCTTTTTATACGTTCATAACTGGAATAATAATAATAATAATAATAAATTCTTTAAGCACCAAACACGGCGCATAAGGCAGAAACCAGTGCTCTCCAGGTTGTTCGTTGTGACGCCACTCCTCTTAGCTCTTGCACATTATTTAGGCCCAACGTTCTTCCTTCTCTTATTATTGTTCTTCTGAGTGTTTCTTTTGGTCTTCCTTTTTTCCTCTTACCCTCAGGAACCCAAGTGAGCGCCGTTAGTGGTATTCTGTTGTTTTGCATTCGTAGGACATGACCGATATATGACCATCGTCTTTTCCTTATATAGTCGGAGACATATTTCTGCCTAGAGTCTTCTCTTATTTGTCGATTAGTCTTGAATTCTTTCCAACTGATGTTCATGAGTTTTCTAAGACATTTGTTCTCGAATGTATTCAGCTTGTTCTCCAATGATTTTGTTATTTTCCAACAACTCTCACAGCCGTATGTTAACACTGAGATAACATTTGAATTAAACAGACGAAGCTTGGTATGTATATTCAATGATCGTAATTTCCAAATGTTAGATAATCTATTGAAGGCGCTAGCTGCCAAAGCAATTCTAGTATGGATTTCTCTTGTTGTGTCACCATCCTGAGTCATTTTACTGCCTAAATAATTGAAACTTTCAACTTTCTGTAGTTTTTCCCCGTTCAAGATGATATCAAAGGTCTCGTTCCAAGATGGAGGTGAAATTCTTTTCTCACCTTAGACGCCGAAAGAAAAACATCAGAAATGTGTATATTTCGATGGATAGTACCAGGTTATGTTAAATTATAGAATAAAAGATACACCAGAGTATCTAGTGGTGTAGATATTTTCCTATAACTGACCTCGAAACCCTCGAATCGGTCGGTTGGATAGGAGGGTTGATCAGTGAGTTAACAATTCACTATCGTAAAACAAGCTATTGTTACTGAAACAGAACCAGGCTCGACAGTAAACATGACTCACTCTAATATCTTGGGGGCTAAGGAGATTTTTAAAATTGGATACTGGAATGTAAGAACTATGTATCAAGACGGAAAATTGGAAGAAGTAATTAAAAACTGGAATACTTCATCATAAAAGTGCACTTTTTATACGTTCATAACTAGTGTAAACATGCACCATTTTATAGCTTAATTGTTGGAATACTTTATTGTAAACGTACATCATTTTATAGTTTCATTGCTGGAATACTTAGCTGTAAACATACATCATTTTAAAGTTTAATTCTTGGGACACTTAATTGTAAACATACATCATTTTAAAGTTTCATTGCTGGAATATTTCATTGTAAACATGCACAATTTTATAGCTTAATTGTTGGAATACTTAATTGTAAACGTACATCATTTTATAGTTTCATTGCTGGAATACTTAGCTGTAAACATACATCATTTTAAAGTTTAATTCTTGGGACACTTAATTGTAAACATACATCATTTTATAGTATTATTGCTGGAATACGTAATCATAAAAAAGTCACCATTTTAAACAATATTTCTGGTTTTCCCACTCTTGCAACGGCAGAATCTCAATAACAACAGTCTGACTTCCTGTCTAAACTGTACATTAAACACTCCGTAAATAATTGGGTTGGCCGCGGAATTGATAAAGTAAGATCTAATCAACAGATTGAACACAACTAACTTTGCGCCTTCACCTTCAGGAAGGTCACGTGTAAACTTTACCACCTGGAGGATAATATGAGGAAGATAACTGAGAATAAAAACTAACGTCACCACAAAAGCTATCGTAGTTGTCTTCGATGTTATACTCTTTTGACGAGTCAACACTGAAGATGTCTGAGTTAGTGCCCCTTGGACTTTTGTCCGTGGTTGAGGCTGGAGTTGTTGTATAGTATCAGAGTTACTGGTACTTATCTCTGAAGATATTCGTTCTGAGGATGCATTCATCTCTTGAATCTGAGCAGCTGGTAGAGAAAATATTGAGTTCAATGTGAAATCGGAGGACATACTTAAGCGTGATGAAGTGCTCGAAATCTGTTTCTTCGGGGCTACTTTGTGTGGTAGATTTGAAGGGCTAGCGCAGTTCTCATCTGTACTTTCAACATCTAGGTCATTACCTGCAATTTCCAACGATGCGTCACGTACTGTGTCAGTCTGAGTTGAAGGAGAATTTCCACAGTTCTCATGAGAACAAAATGTGCTAGACGGCGTCATTCCACAACATTTATGTGAACTGACTTGTTTCAGGGCCTTTTCTTTGACCACAAAGTTTTTGTGTCTTTCATGAACATCGCCAGTAGCTTCTGCGTCATCACTGACATGCATCTGGCTTAGACGACTAAGTGGTTTCTTGGGATTGAAGTGGGAAGCCGTCTTCACTTGGAATTGAAAGGTCCCCATTGTTCTATTGTGACTCCTCAGTGCACGTAAAATTAAAGAGTACAAAACAACGATGCTTATGGTGAGGGTTAAAAACCCAAACAAGAGAAGACAATTGAACACTAGTGGTACGATTGTGTGATTAACTGCATCACTGATTGTACAGTCTTTCCCCATTATGGGTGAGATTCCGACATCAATGCTAGCTATACCGTAAATAAGTGGAGCCGGCCAAGAACAGGCTACAGTCATAATAAGAACAAAAATAAGGGACACCCTTGCGTGGTGGAGATTCATTTGGGCCGCGTGAGGTCTACAAATCTTCCTGAATCGATCGGCAGCGATGGCGATGAGGGTGAAGACAGAACTGAAAGCAGTGAATGAAGTCATAAACCTGAAATGTAAGGGACAAAAATTACTTAACTTTGCTGCCTTAAGTTAACAGTAATTTAAGCATTCCTTTCAATTTTTGTGTGGAATAATATGTTTATTGCGCTCACCGATTGTTACCTGTGATATGCAAACAACGTATGAAGCATGTATGTAAACTAAGAATGTGCTATTGTCGAATGTTATCTAAGAACAAGTGAAGGTTATAGGTAAGAATTATAGATTCACCTTTATTATTCCTACCAAAATTTTTTTATTCTTCAAGTACCATACCTCGGGGTGTAGGCGATCACGTCTCTCCACAACTTCCAGTCTACAGTACTGTTTATCAATTCTTCTGTTGAATTCTTGCCATGCCATTATGACAAACTGTCAAGTATCTGCTCTCCTAGTTGTCCACTATCTCTTTTTCTTTCAACCTTTCCTGTTGTTACAATATATTCTAGCGTTCCTCTTCTCATAAACGTGCCTACAGAAAGTGGATGTCTCCATTCTAACACGTGAAATAGCTTCCTTTGCGCATTGGCCTCTTTCATGACATTCCTCGTTAATCTTTTTGGCTGTCCGTGGTATTTGTAACATTCTTCTGTAAAACCACACCTCTGTGGTCTCTAGTGTTGTCCCTACTTGTTTACTAATTGTCCCTGACTCCCTCCCATATGTCAGGATTTGTTCTATATAACATTATATGTACACTAAAAACCGAAAATAGATTTACGATCTCGAAACTTAATTCCTAATTACATAATATTTGGTTTTATTTATTTATTTATTTTTTTAACTTTTATTTTGTTCATTTCTTGTAATTATAATTTCAAAACACTAACAACAACAATAACATCTTTTTTCTTCTTTCTTGTTTGCCCCCAGACTTCCACATTAATGATTCTAATCAAGGCAGTAGTCAGCTCACGGTCCCTGACATCTCCTAACAGTTTTCATGGAGAGAAGTATGTTGTTGCCATATAGTGGATGGGTTTGAAAAAAAAATCGAAAAAAGGTGATTCGTCTTACGAGGACAAAAGACAAAGAAAATAGTCTACGTTACGGCCACAAGGCCTTAGTCAGGAAAGGAAAGAAAGTGTTGCCATATGCTACTCCGTTCACTGCTTTATATTGGGCAGGACTGCAGCAGATTTTCGGCTCAACAATAAAATAATGTATAAATAATATAACATGTAAAGAGTGGGTGTTATGGATTCCCTCGCTATAACAAAAATCGAAGAAAGGGGCAAAAGAACTGGATAAGAACCAACTTTCTTTGCGTCGTGAAGCAAGCGATCAAACTAGCCTGTCACAAGGACACTTTCTATTTATAGATACATGGATGTCCCCTTGTCGCTCCTCGAGGAGCATAGGTTTACAATCCCAGCTCTGATTTTATTGCAGGAAGTCGGCTTCAACGCACTTCGAATGTTTTGTTTCCACTTAGGTTTTCTGTAGCTATTTATTGTGCTAGTCAACTGTGCAATTTCTCATTAGACACCTCTTGCGATGTGCCTCATGGACAAAGTATGTAATCTTTCGTTGTGTCCTCAAAGACCGATTATAGTCATCTGATGTGGTTTCATTTATGTCCTAATGAATAATATGTATTATAAATATCTTTATACTCTCACAGGATTGACCTACAGGTGTAGAAGTAATCGATGTTGAATAAATAATTTCATGTCGGATGCAATGTAATCAGAAAATCACTGCTCAGATTTATTTAAGAATATTTCCTGAATTTAACTGCCATTTCAACATGAGGAACAAAGATATCCCATATGGCTGTCACCAGTAGTATTCCTGGACGAATTCTAAGGATTTACTAACAACCTAAAGCGGGCTGCTTCTTTCTTTAAAGATAGTCAAGGTGACGTCTGAAGGCGTACGAAGAAGAAAAATACTTAACATCTCCATCATCATCAGCTACCATCCACAACAAAGGTCGGCTGCAATGGATATACAACGTCTTCTATCTCTTGGTTTAATGGTGCACCCTGATAGACTCTTTACTGCCCATCTCTAATGTTATCTTCCCACTTATAGCACTGTCTTCCTCTTGCACGTTTGCCTTCAACTCTTCCTTCCATTATGGTCTTCACCAGGTGTTACATATTTTTAAATGGCAAAAATATTTGAGTTGTCTAAATTTGATCTCCTTTATTAATTCTCTTTTCATTCTTAGATTTTCTATGACCTCTTTACTTGTTTTCATCTCTTTCCACAAGATGCGCCCCCATTGTTCTAAACGGAAACTTACCAGGACATAATACAATCTTTCACACCTGAGAATTTTGCAAGCGACCTCCGAGCTAAACGTGTAGAAGAAGATCATGTCCGCGATTTCTGCTGGCATGGCAACCGTACAGCTGATGAGGTCAAACACTGCCAGGCTCACGATGAACAAATGTTGAGTGTTGGTCTTGAGCCTTCAACAGGACATGGGTGTAAAAATTATTGATTACAGAAGATGTAAGAATGACATTATTCCTTTATTGTGAAGGTAACATTAAAGATAAGCGTAAATGGGGAAATCCTGGAACAAGTCAAGAGGTACGTATATCTCGGTCATGTAATAACAGAAGATGGCAGATGTGAAACAGAAATCAAGAAGAGAATAGGAATGGCCAAAGCTACATTCAACAACATGAAACATATACTGACATCCAAACAGTTATCTCACAAATTAAAACTGAGAATCATAAAGTGTTATATATATTCTGCATTTCTGTATGGTGCAGAAACATGGACGATGAATAAGCAGTTGGAAGAAAGAATTGAGGCTCTTGAAATGTGGATATATAGAAGAATGGGGCGTATCTCATGGAAAGAGATGAAAACAAATAAGGAGGTCCTAGAAAATCTAGGTATGAAAAGAGAACTAATGAGGGAGGTCAAAGTTCGACAGCTAAAATACTTTGGCCACATAAAAAGGCATAACACCTTGCAGAAGACCATAACAGAAGGGAGAGTTGAAGGCAAACGTGCAAGGGGAAGACAGCGCTATAAGTGGGAAGACAACATCAAGAGATGGACAGGAAAGAGTCTATCAGAGTGCACCATCAAGACAAGAGACAGAAGACGTTGGAGATCCATTACAGCCAACCTTCGTTGTGGAGATGGCAACTGATGATGATGATGAAACTGTGATGACGTAAAATTATTGATTACATTAGATGTACGAATGTCACTAAGTTTTATGTGAAAATATACGGTGATGATGTAATAATGAAATGTCTCTGTTGATGTAAAAATGATTACAGTATATGTAAGGATGAAATTATTTTTGATGTGATGATTTATTGTGATGAAGTACAGATGAAACATTTCTACTGATGTAACTACAATAGATGTAAGAGATGCTGTAATATAGAATACCACTGTTGATCTAAAGATATAACTATGTTGATTTGAAAAGGGTATAATACAAATACTTGTGATATAACACAATTGTATCACTGTTGAGTAATGATAGTAAATTGCTGTTAGTGTAAAATTACATTTGTTTTATAGTAGATGTAATTATTATATTCTACCACTGATGGGCTATAATTAGGATATATAGTGTCGATGGGGTGCAAAAAAATCATGTAAAAATTTAAACCACAAAAAAACTTCAACAAACATGGACAAGTCAATTAAGGAAAATAAAACACAGCCACCCAAGACAGGGGAAGGTCCTCTCGCAGGGAGGCGTATGATGCAACACAGAGAAAGCCGAAAGGAGTCTGTGTTACTGACTAACCTTCTTTCTTCTAGGAGAACTTCCAGATTTGGCACCTGGAATGTTCGGACATTAAACGAACAAGGGAAAGTGGCACAAGTAGCAGCAGAAATGAGGGAATATAAAATCGAGGTTCTTGGACTGTGTGAAACAAAGTGGAAGGGGGTAGACAAGAAGAAACTCATCATAGGTGAATTGGTGCTGTCCTCAGGACATGAAGACGAAAGTTCACACCACAGTGAAGGGGTAGCTCTTATGTTATCTAAAGAAGCACAGAAAGCACTCATTGAATGGGAAGCCGTTGGACCCAGAATAATAACAGCTACTTTTAAAACAGCTAAAAAGAAAATAAATGTATATGTCATCCAATGTTATGCTCCAACTAATGACAAAGAAGAGTCTGTGAAAGAAGCATTTTATACTAGACTACAGGAAATTATGGATAAAGTAAAAAGAAGAGACATCACAATTTTGATGGGTGACATGAATTCAAAGATAGGTACAGTCAACACCGGCTTTGAAGAAATCATGGGAAAACATGGGCTAGGAATAATGAATGAAAATGGGGAACTATTCTCAAACTTCTGTGCTTCAAATAAACTGGCTATAGGAGGAAGCATGTTTCCACATAAGAGAATACACAAGACATCATGGATATCACCAGACCATATAACAGAAAATCAGATTGATCATATATGTATAAACAAGAAGTTTAGGTCATCATTGCAGGATGTAAAGTTATATAGAGGAGCAGATGTGGCATCAGATCACACCTTCTGATAGCCAAAGTAAAAATGAAACTCAAGAGATATGCAACAATGCAAAATTATAGACAACAATTTAATGTAGGACATCTAAGAAATCAAGAAACAAGAGACAAATTTGCGGTCTCAATGTCCAACAAATTCCAAGTGCTCCAACAGCTGGAAGATGTAGAGAATACAGAAGCTTATTGGCAGCAAATCAAAACGGTATGGAATGAGACATGTGAAGAAATACTGGGGAAAAGGGAACGACAACAAAAAGCATGGATAACAACAGAAACCATCAATAAGATAAAAGACAGAAAAAACAAGAAAGCAGATTTAAACACAAGCAAAACCAGAAGTTCCAAAGCCAAGGCTCAAGAAGTGTACACAGAAGCAAACAAAGAAGTAAAAAGAAGTATCAAAAGAGACAAGAGGAATTATATTGCGGAGTTGGCAAGAGAGGCAGAAGATGCTGCAGCCAAAGGAAATATGAGAGAACTGTATAACAGCACAAAGAAGCTAACAGGGAAATACAGGCAAACAAGTTGCCTCATAAAAGACAAGAATGGGAAACTGCTCAGCAATATACAAGAGCAAATGAAGAGGTGGACAGAATATTTTGAGGACCTTCTCAATAGACCAGCTCCACAAAACCCCCCGGACAACCAGCCAGCAGAAGAAGAGCAACAAATTAAGGTGAAAGACCAACGAAGGAAGAAATAAAGAAAGCCATAAAGCTTCTAAGAGATGGAAAAGCGTCTGGACCTGATGGCATTCCAGCAGATGCCATCAAAGCAGATATCGACACGGCTACAGAGATGTTATATAAATTACTTGGTAAAGTCTGGGAAAAGGAAGAGATACCAGCAGAATAGAAGGAAGGATATCTGGTTAAGTTGCCTAAGAAGGGAAATTTACAAGAGTGCACAAATTATAGAGGAATAATGTTACTATCAGTGCCAGGAAAAGTATTAAACAGGATTATCCTTGAGAGATTAAAAGAGTCCATAGACAAGAAACTGAGAGATGAACAAGCAGGTTTTCGACAAAACAGATCCTGTACAGACCAGATAGCCACTTTGAGAATAATAGTTGAACAAAGTCTGGAATGGCATTCACCAATATCCATCGGATTTGTGGACTACGAAAAGGCATTTGACAGTGTAGACAGAGAATCACTTTGGAAATTGATGAGGCATTATGGAGTTCCCCTGAAGATCATTAATTTAATAAAGAAAACATATGAAGACATGACATGCAAAGTTCTTCATGAAGGACAACTTACAGAACCGTTTGGGATAAGAACCAGAGTGCGACAGGGATGCCTCTTGTCTCCATTTCTTTTCTTACTAGCAATAGACTGGGTTATGAGAACATCGACAACACACAACAGAAATGGAATCCAGTGGACTCTGACTAAGCAGTTGGATGATCTGGATTTTGCTGATGACTTGGCTCTTCTGTCCCATAACCGTAATCAGATGCAAAAATAATTAGAATAAATGCAGGTAATGATATCGGATCCAACACGAAAATAAGAATCTTCAACTCAAATGTGAAGTCAGTCCTATTGTATAGCTCTGAGACACGGAGAACAACAAAAACAACAACCAAAATGCTACAGACTTTCATAAATGGGTGCTTGCGTAGAATAGAAGGATTAAAAATGGTATGACAAGGTTACAAACGTGGGGCTGGTGACGGGAGCTGGGCGGGTGCCGGTGGGGCAAAAGATGAGAAGAAGACGATGGCGATGGATAGGACACACACTGAGGGGGCCTGTCGGTGGCATTGCAGGGCGGTCCTTGTTCTGGAGCACCCAGGGCAGAGGTGGACCAAGAGGCACATGGAGAAGGGAGCTGGAAACAGAGATGAAAATGATGAGGAGATCGTGGAAAGAACTTGAGATGATGGCACGTGACAAGAGGACTTGGCATGTGTTTGCTGAGGACCTATGCTCCTTTGGGAGTGGAGGGTTATGAATGGGGTGCAAAGGAAATCACGCAGCTCTCGCGTGAACTCCAAGGTTATAACTCTAGTCAAGACCCTGAAAAACCTCCACGCCTCCACGTGGTGCATCCTGGAAACAGGCAACCTTTGAGTTGCATGGTCAACACGTCAGGGCTATAGTAACCACACCAGAGTGGCAAAGATTATGATCCTCCCTCTTGAGACCCCAGGAGTGCACACTAAACTAGGGGAAATCACTTGAGCCATAGACTTAACTCCGGCTTTTACATGGTGTGGCAGAGATATTATGATAATAAATTTCAGATATTTATTCTTTATTCTGCACTTGTCTTGTACCTTTATTTCGCTCTTTTTACCTTTCTTTTTTCGCATACGCTCGATTGTTAAGATATACTCTCCCATTCATACCTTTGTCTTTTCCTTTCTAATTTAGCAACGCATTTTATTGCTGTTAAGCTAAGTTCTCTGATAAGACCGAATCGTGTTAATTCGTTCTCGACAGGGATAAAAAGTAAGACTATCGTCTAGTATTTTTCTCGGATCTGTCCGCCTATAGTTAATTATTCTCGGTGAGAGATTTGAGATGAAAGACATTGATCGCTGAGAAACGGCCATATGAAGCAGAACTTGTAAAACGCACACTGTGAGTTTTATTGCCGAGGTCTGATCAGATCGAGAGACTGTACTGTAGGTGTTAAGTCTGGTTTCGGTGAGAAATCTCTCTGATTTGTAGAATGAGTAAGGAAATATGTAAATCCGGGCGTAGGTGCGAACATGTGGCAGGTAATCAGGGTTCGATGATAGTGAATCATTTTCCTTTCATCAGAGATATATTTATACCAGAGCAGTTTTAACTTCATTCATTCAGACTCCGAAGTTTCTCTAGACACATTCTAGCTTCGTTTCTAGATTGCTTTATTAAGTAAAATCTCAGTTTGCGTTGGAGAATAGTCTTAAGTAGTCCTGTGTTGAGGTAATAGATTTCACTAGTTTATCGTCTATATATTGACTAGTTTCTTTTGTGCAGAGTGATTTTCTAGAATAGAAAGTAGTTATATTTCTCTAGTTTATTGTGTTACAGTGGATAGCAAAATAAATTATAATTCATAGCTAAAACTCATTCAGCTATTAATAAATTTAATTAAATTGCTAGTAACCAGTCAGAGAATAGTTTTACCATCTAAATTAATGCACTGATTCATCATTGAGTATTGACGAAATACGTATGTATTTTTAATTCATGATGATTGATTTTTGTAATGACTAGAATTTATTTCACGGAAGTTTAAACGATGAGACAAGCGCTAAGCTTATAGTCTTTAACTTAAAGTTAATAACTGAAGTGAATATTATGTTTTACGCGAGGGTAGGATAGGATGTGTATAATATTATGTTTAAGTATTATGTATGTTTCTTTTTCTTTATACAGTATTCTAGGTAAAGCCCAACATCTACCAGCGGTTTCAGTATATGAGACTAACCTAGAAGAAACATTTTTGTAATTTAAATAAGTGAGTTTCCAAGTTACAACCTGTCGGGCCCTGTGTTTGCATCCAGAAGAAGACAGAGTACTCATCTCACGAACTTTAATACTAAATGCAATAACTGGGCCTATCGAGCCAGATTATAATTCTTCCCAACAATCTCATTGTACATTCAGCCCCTGTGGCGAGAAAAATTACAAACCATTAACATTTCCGACGCATTTGACTAATTGTGGTGTGACCAAGAATTTTACATTTGAGAGAAGTTACCAACCTGTCATTTTCCTAAGTAGGGGAAACCTCGTGATTCTGACACTGTGAGCCCGTTTTAAACTTTCTTACCCAAACTGATTCAAGTGACCTTAACAGTAATCTTAAAATATAATTGTGAAGTGAATGCTCCCCGGAACATTGAAAGAAACCTGTATCTGCAGAGCTGGGATTCTCTTTATCAAAAGAATACAGATTCACTGTAGAGAAATTTCCTGAAGTTTGCGCCAGACGGCGAGAAACACCACGTGTGTAGGTAAGAAAGTATGTCAGGGGCCCCTGCTGAATGAACAGAGAGAAAGCAGAACGAGTGATTCTTTCATTTTTTTATATTCATGCACCCACTTTTAAATTTCTTTATGCAATGTTTGTTGCAAATGCTAATTTCTTCTTAGGATAGATTAATATATCAAATCTGTTCTTAACTATACAGGGAAATACTAGACCATAGTGTATAAATCTGTGACTCTTTTGGGGCTATAACTTTTCTTCTAACGGGATCTCGTTAACACAGGGGGAAAGGATTACACCTATGGGTCTATTATTCTTTTAGTAATTCATTAACCTATGTGTATTTATATGTGCTTGATAAGCAAGCTTATTTGTTGGGGAAAATTTTCTTTATGTTAATAAAATTTACATAAACTTTATTCCAGTGTGTCGGTCAGCTCGTTCCAAAATATCTATATTTCATTGTTATAGTTTTTCATGTCTGTGCGTCTAACTGTCGTCACTTATGTGTGTGTGTATGTGAGTGGTATATATAGATTACTATATATGTTCTAATAGACTGTCTGACTATTCTAGATCTGTTGTAGAAGATAGGCTGACCGAGAGAAGCTTCTCGCGTGTCAGGGACAGACTCTATTAAGTTCCACCATCTCACTCGTGAACAATCTATTTCCTTTACATTACTTCTCACTAAGCTATCACCTATTCTAATCTATTTAGAAGGGACCAATCTATGTCTTAATTCCCCTATCATAAATCTACGACACCTGGTTGGTTGCATACAGGAAGATCTCACAATGTATAAATGAGAGGCAAGAGGAACTGAGAAGTGGCTCTGTGCAGGACATGAGGTTTCCTTTAGAGAACCCAGAACCAGAGCACAACTTGTAAGTCCCAATTCGGAAAACCCCTATGGATAGCGGGGAATGTACAGAATTCCACCCATACCAGTTCTAGATTGAAACCAGATTTGTGAATTCTTTAAATGCATGCCAAGTCTGGATAGAACACCAGAGAAAGAAAATTGAGCTCATGACTCCAGATCACTCTGGATAACATTCGCTCATCACCATCTTAGCTCCAGAAGGTGCATAAGCCTTCAACAAACTTATGCCAAATCTGACTGTCAAATGTCACTGTCAAATGTCCCTGTCAAATGTCACTGTCAAATGTCACTGTCAAATGCCGTTAGCTCAATGTCTGTCCATGTCTTCTTTATGCCTTACATATCTCTCTCCTCGGCATCTCGTGGAAAGATAAAGTGACAAATGTCGAGGTGTTGTCACGTGCTGGCCTTCAAAGTATGTATACGCTTCTTAGACAGCGCAGACTTCGCTGGCTTGGCCATGTTCGCCGCATGGATGATGGTCGCATCCCAAAAGATATCTTCTACGGACAATTAGCAGATGGCAAGAGAACAGTTGGGCGACCACAGCTGAGGTTCAAAGATGTGTGCAAGAGAGATATGAGGGCACTGGACATGGATCCAGCAACATGGGAGGATAAAGCTGCCGATCGCACTAAGTGGCGATGCTATTTACGGCACCACCTCAGATTGGGCGAAGAGAGGCTCACACAAGAAGCAGAGGTGAGGAGAAAACGTCGAAAGGAGCACCAGGAAAATAAGCAACTGAGGGCTGTCACCTCAGGGGCGCATTCCCATAGTCAGTTATGACTGAAGGGGCTATTATTATTATTATTATCTCTCTCCAGTTCTCTTCTCCGTGTTCTTCGGTTCCTCTCTGCCATTCTTACCCATGGGATCCCAGAACAAGAACTACCGTGTAATGCTATCAGCACAATTCCTCAAAATGAGTTCTTTCCATTTCCATCGTCTTCTCATTTCTTATTCCACTGGCAGTTGTCTGGTTTTTCTCATCAATTACGCATTAGTGATCTCGTCATAAATGGATAACAGTTCATTAAAAATTCTAAGTCTTTAAGTTGTTTACATTAAATGAACATACTTTTTAATTTAAAAAATATATTTTAAAAATAGAAATATTGTGTGTCCACTGTGTGTTATGTTATTTTATTATTAGTTAATTTACCTTAATTGTCCCTGACGATTTTGGCTGAATTATTTCTATATGGGGTCATCCACATATGACGTCACGCAGTGAGGGGAGGGGGGGGGGAGGGGGTCTACAGTTTTGTGACGTAGTGTGACGATAGGAGGAGGGGGTTTGTAAAAATGTAACGTTACACGAAATATACGAGTCAGACTGGATTATTACGTCATCAAGATGTCGGAACAGAAGATATTTTCTAACCTAAATACTCATAGTCTACTTTTATCAGCAATGGTAGTTAACTCCCTCGTGGACGACTTATCAATCAATCAATCAATCAATCAATCAATCAATCAGTCAATATTCTTTATCTCCCCAAGGAGCCTGGACTTTCAACAAATACATGCCAAATTCTCCTGTCACATGACATCCGCTCAAGTTCTTTCTACGGCTTCCTCATCATTTTCACTTTATTTCTCTTCGCCATCTGTTTTTGTTCTACCTCTGCCTCTTACCCTGGAAGTTCCAGATAAAAGGACTGCCTTGTAATGATATCAACATGTTTCCTCAATGTGTGTCCTATCCATAGCTAGCGTCCTCTTCTCATCTCTTGTGACACTGACACTTGTCTGGTTCTTGTCATCAGATCCACATTAGTGACCCTGTCATACTTGTTCAAACCTTATATTCCACGCAAACATCCATCTATGAAAGTATGTAGCTTTTTGGTTGTTGTTGTTATTGTCCATGTTTCAGAGCAATACAACAGGACTGACTTGACATTTGAGTTTAAGATTCTTAATTTTGTGTTGGACTTGATTTCTCTTGATCTCGATATATTTCCCACAGCAATGAAAGCTCCTCTTGCTTTTTGTATTCTAATTTTGGATATCATTGTTTGTCCCTCCAACGTTGTCTATGTTACTGCCAAAATATGTATGTATTTAATGTGGACGACTTATATTAATATTTTAATCGCTGTTGAAATGTCGTATAAATTTTTCTTTTTATTTCACAACTTTTTGTGTGTGTTAATATAAAGTAATACATACCTTTCCAATAAACGATGTTAATCTGGAAAATAATAGATTTCTAATTGAGTGGAGGGGCATCTTACTTTGCCGTGGGATAATGAAAACAAAGAGAAATCATTTGTTGGTAACAGCTTGAGTTTTTAAACTTTCCTGGTAAAAACCATTAGTCCGTCGCAGGAATGCCCCGGGGCCATTACTCCGTTGACTCTGACACACATACAGACCCCATTTCCTTCAATCCGGTTTACTCCAGTACAGTCTATCCAGCTGTAAATGGGTAGAACAACAGCGAGGAAGGGACCGTGTCATCCTACCTCATCAAGCTGGAGATTAAATATAATGAAGTATCTAACCCTTGGCTCCCCTACGGCAGTTTCTCATGGGGGGGGGGAGGGGGGGGGGGAGGGGGGCTATCTATAACTTTTTAATGTCTAGTACATTCAGATCTTCTTCTTCTTCCTCGTTCGTCCTGAAAAGGACGTTGGTTGCGTTGTGTCTGTTTACAGCGTAGCTGCGATATCTGCGCCTTTCGGCCAACACATCCGACTTCTGCACGGCATTTTTGGGGACCGGGTTTGCCTTCCCTCTTCGATCCCTACTCTCTCAGCCAGACTGCAGTGATGCAGCCTGTTTCCAGGACCACCACGTGGAGGTGGAGTAGGGTCTTGGTCAGCTCTGGTTCGCTGACCCTGACGCTAGCAGTCAAGCTATGGGTCGCTGACTGCATTCTCTATTGCTGCGTCTTTGGGTCCCGTACATTCAGATCTAACACAGAAGATACATATTGCTAAAGAAGTACCACACTAGAAGTTTCTCTATAATTCAACCAATAATTGGCATATAACACTGACAAACAACATTTTTCTTTCTTATATAAGAATAAGTGTTCTTATGTCAGTTTTTTGCGCTGATTTCAAATTTGAAATCCGTTTATCTCTATCACGTCAGGTTTTTAAGATATTTGTGAATACATATATTTTTGGGAAACCGTTATGTGCTCCGTTTCATTTTTACTACATAACTTATTAAAAATTAATAAAATGCAAAATAATTCCACTTTTTATACTGCTAAAATATGCATGACATATGTTACGCTATTTTTCCAATAGTTACTGTATTTTGAAATAATTCTGAGCGAAATATGGCTTCTAGAAGTTGTAGAAATTCAGCTGATCTGTTCTGTTACGTGTGCGGATATTTTACTGATCGTGTTCACCAGAAAAACTTTACACCATTACTAAAGAAAGCATATGAACTTTATTTCGATTCGAAAGTTGATGATGCAAATAAATCTTGGAAGCCAAATGCAGTTTGTTCGACTTTGTGCAAATACATTGGCAGGTTGGTTACGAAAATCGCCGAAGCATAAGTCGATGCCTTTTGGAGTGCCAGTAATATGGCATGAACAAGACAAATCACGCTACTGATTGTTACTTCTGCTTGACAAATATCCATGGTTTCACTTTTAAAACTAGAAAGTCTGTGGTTTATCCAAATATTGAATCGGTTTCGAAACCAGTGTCTCGTGATCCAATCACGTGTCCGATCCCAGTTCCACCAGAACAATATCCGTTGGACGTCAATGAACCATCAGAAAGTGATAGTTTACCTGCTTCAGAAACTAATTCTGACTCGGATTATATACCGGTGAATGATGGTGTTCACTTAATTAACCTTTCAGATCTAATACGTGATCTCGCTCTTACCAAAGGACAAGTGGAATTACTCGGTTCGCGACTCAAAGAATGGAATCTTTTAGCGCCCAATACTTTGATATCTAAATTTCGTCATAGACACAGAGAACTTGTTCAATACTTTGAGATGGATGATGACATTTGCTATTGCAAAATTCCAGTCGCCTACTCTGTTCATATGAAAGAAACTTATGACAATATGGCTATACTTTTGGCAAAAATAAAGTACAATGACTACCAATGGCGGATTTGTGGAGACCTAAAGGTCATTGCAATTCTCACGGGCATGCAGACTGGGTATACTAAATTTTGTTGCTTCCTATGTGAATGGGACAGCCGCAACAGACAGGAACATTATGCAAGAAAGGTGTGGCCTATCAGGGATCGTATGCAGCTCGGGCATAAAAATGTAATACACGAGCCATTAGTTAACAAAGACAGCATCATTTTAACACCGTTACATATAAAGTTGGGGCTCATGAAGAATTTCGTAAAAGCATTAGATAAAATGAGCAAAGCTTTCACTTATCTTCGAGAAAAGTTTCCGCAAGTTAGCGATGCAAAGATAAAGGAAGGTATCTTTGTAGGACCTCATATTAGGAAAGTTATTGCAGACAAACAATTCGAGAACTTGTTACATGGTAGTGAACTTCACGCATGGATGGCATTCAAATCGATCGTCGATAACTTTCTGGGAAATCACAAATCTGTCGACTATGTGCATATTGTTAAGCAGTGCATAGATGCATACAGAATTATGGGCTGTAACATGTCCCTCAAAATCCATTTGCTCGATTCGCATCTTGACTTTTTCCCTGACAACCTTGGCGAAGTCAGCGATGAACATGGAGAACGATTCCATCAAGATATCGCCGTAATGGAGTCACGTTATCAAGGACGGTGGAGTGTGACCATGCTTGCCGATTATTGTTGGATGTTTCATCGCGATGTACCACATGCCATTCACCGACGAAAGTCGACTGCAAAGAAATTCAAGCCTACATAACTGTTATACTTCTTGTACGAATGATGTTATAATACTGTATGCGTTGTTAAAAAACTTCAATTGCGTATTTCTCGAGATCCCGACCTGATAGAGAAAAACGGTTTGCAAATTTAAAAACAGCGCATTAAAATTGACCAGAAAAACATAGAAATGTTAGAGAAAGAAAAAAAAATTTTTTTTTGTTAGCCAGTGTAATCTAACGCAGAATTAATTATCAGAAATCGAATACACATTGGACAATTCCATTCAATACTGATCAACATTTATATAGTCAAATCCACTGCGAAACGTACCTGGTACTGAAGATATAACACACCAGAAGATTCCCTACAATTCCGACCAGTATAAGAACTCCAATCACAAACATAGCGGGTATAAGCGTAGTTGCCATCTTGTCATTGAGCTTTTGAAGATCTGCCAAAGTAAAGTTTGATGTGATAGCTTCTGACTCATTGTTTCGTCCTTTACTCGTATTGATGCTTTCTTGTAAAAAGCTGGCCACAGATGAAAAAGCAAAGCGTGACGTGTCTGACATTTCGGTCGGTAAATTTTAAGTTTTCCCGCCGTGTCACATGGTAGTTTACATTAGATAACGTGAACAAAGTGTTGTCACTGTGTTAGTCTGGATGACGTAAGAGATATCTCAACGACCAGATTAAGCGTGTTGGAAATGAAAACTCAAAAGCGCTTCCTTCGATGGACCACAATCTTGACAAGTTATTAACCCGCTTAAATAAATCTCGTTACATAGCCCATCTTCATAGTGAAAGATTCTGTCCCTGAATATCTACCTTCAAGTGTCAAAATGTTAGTGCAACAAAGGTTAAAATTTAACTTTTTTTTAAATTGATCCACTTAGTTGTCGACGTCGTGAGGGCTGATATATCAATCACGTGGTTTATCCGTAAGAGAGCGCTTTATCGGGAGAGGATGTTGAAGCGATAACCACTGTCCTGTTGAGAAGATATTTTCCAAAATTTGATTTAGGACTCTATAATAAAGTGTTACAGCCGCATCGCGTTCGCTGATCACACGGTGACGAAACGAAGTAATAAACAATTTTTACGTACCAGAAATTATCGACAGCACATCACGCTACATGATAATCCATAATGGCTTGTGAATTCTACACATGGTTCATCGATTCAAACTCTAAAATCGAAGAGTGATGGCCAGGTTCCAAGAACACAGAAACGTGTCTGTCACTCTCGTAGCATCACACATGACTAAAGTTACACCAGGAAGGGAAGATCTGTGGACAACTAATGTGACAGAAATTAGGAAAACACTTCCCAGACCCTGATTTATAACATGATACCATAAACAAATGCCCTTTAACATGAGTGGGTGTTTGTGTGTGAAGTCAGAGTATAAACTGAGAATATGTGCTGCCTTTTAACATTTAGATAGTTATATAATATGTGCACTTTTATCTGTGTTATTTCATTTCATTTTGTGTGTTGTACATCACTGTTTAATTCAGAATGAATGAAAAATAATCTCCCAAAGGGTTCTCTATTAAAGAGGTCCTTGATGCAGTCGAGAGAAAGCTGAAAGCATTCTGGACTCTGGCTCACACATTTTCTTCCAGGAAAATCTCCATATTTGGATATCCACTTGGTATGTTAACTATCCACTATATTAACTATCGAAAACTGCCCAGGTTGCAGCAGAAATTAAAAAAAACTATAAACATTGCATCCTGGGATTGTGCGATATAAGTTGCAATGGAAACTGAACACTATAGAAATGGTAATGTCATCAGGATATGGGGGTGAAGCACGCCATAATGGATGTGTGACTAATGCTGACAAAGGAAGCACAGGGATTGTACCCAAAGAATGTGATATAATTGAACCCGGACTGATGCAGCAACCCTTAGAACTGCCAAAAAGAACACAAACATGAATATCATACTGTGTATGTCGAAAATGACAAGAGGATTATGTGAAAACAGAATTTGACACCAGACTTCAATAAATCATTTGTTAAAAGAGAAGACAAGCAATTATAATTGTGATGGGTGACCTAAATTCAAAGATAGACGCAGACGATAACGACCGTGAAGGGAGCGCGAGAAAACAAGGACTTGGGACAATAAACAAAATTGGAAAAGTATTAGTAAACTTATGTGCTTCAAATCAAATACAGATGACTACTGGCAACAAATAGAAATGAACTGGACTGAAACTTTGAAGACGTTGTGGAAACAAAAAAAACACAGCGCCAGCGCGAAGCATCGAAAACCATAAATGAGATAGAGGAGATAAAAATTGAAAAAGCAACAAAGCCATACGCTTCAGAGCAAATGCACATGAACTGTACACAGAAGCAATTACGGATCACCAGTCAAGACAAAAGGACATATACTGGCGAGTTGACTAGAGAGGCAGCGGAAGTATCAGCCTCACATCATTATGAAGACTCGGTACAACAGTACGAAGAAGGTAACATGAAAATATAAGCAGTAAAATGCTCTTATAAATGATAAGAAAAGAACAATGCTTAGTAACACACAAGAGTTAATTAAGAGTGTAAATTACGCGTCGACAGACTTCTAAATAAACCAGCTTTACAAGATCCCCTAGAAGTACAGCCAACAGAGAAGTCCTTACTTGTCATTACGTTTTTTTAGGTCTACTTGTCCTGTAAAGCGTAGTCGGGAACTAAAGTTTGCTTTCTTCAGCCAAACGTGTCGGGGAACTAAAGTTGGTTTTCTTCAGCCAAGTGTGTCGGGGAACTATAGTTTGCTTTCTTCAGCCAAACGTGTCGGGAAACTAAAGTTTGCTTTCTTCAGCCAAATGTATCGGGGAACTAAAGTTTGTTTTCTTCAGCCAAGTGTATAGGGGAACTAAAGTTTGCTTTCTTCAGCCAAGTGTGTCGGGGAACTAAAGTTTGCTTTCTTCAGCCAAATGTGTTGGGGAACTAAAGTTTGCTTTCTTCAGCCAAACGTGTCGGGGAACTAAAGTTGGTTTTCTTCAGCCAAGTGTGTCGGGGAACTATAGTTTGCTTTCTTCAGCCAAACGTGTCGGGGAACTAAAGTTTGCTTTCTTCAGCCAAATGTGTCGGGGAACTAAAGTTGGTTTTCTTCAGCCAAGTGTGGGGGGATTAAAGATTGCTTCCTTCAGCCAAATGTGTCGGGGAACTAAAGTTGGTTTTCTTCAGCCAAGTGTGTCGGGGAACTAAAGTTTGCTTTCTTCAGCCAAATGTGTCGGGGAACTAAAGTTTGTTTTCTTCAGCCAAGTGTGGGGGAACTTAAGTTTGCTTTCTTCAGCCAAATGTGTCGGGGAACCAACGTTTGGTTTCTTCTGCCAAATGTGTTGGGGAACTAAAGTTTGCTTTCTTCAGCCACTTGTGTTTGTGAATTAAAGTTTGCTTTCTTCAGCCAAGTGTGTCGGGAAACTAAAAGTTTGCTTTCTTCAGCCAAGTGTTTCGGGGAAATAAAATTTGCTTTCTTCAGCCACTTGTGTTTGGGAACTAAAGTTTGCTTTCTTCAGCCAAGTGTGTCGGGGAACTAAAAGTTTGCTTTCTTCAGCCAAACGTGTCGGGGAACTAAAGTTTGCTTTCTTCAGGGAAATGTGTCGGGGAACTTAAGTTTTCTTTCTTCAGCCAAGTGTGTCGGGGAATTAAAATTTGCTTTCTTCAGCCAAATGTGTCGGGGAACTTAAGTTTGCTTTCTTCAGGGAAATGTGTCGGGGAACTAAAGTTTTCTTTCTTCAGCCAAATGTGTCGGGGAACTAAAGTTTGCTTTCTTCAGCCAAATGTGTCGGGGAACTAAAGTTTGCTTTCTTCAGGGAAATGTGTCGGGGAACTAAAGTTTGCTTTCTTCAGCCAAGTGTGTCGAGGAAATAAAATTTGCTTTCTTCAGCCAAGTGTGTCGAAGAACTAAATGTTTCTCTTCAGCCAAGTGTGTCAGGGAACTAAAGTTTACTTTCTTCAGCCAAGTGTGTCGGGGAACTAAAAGTTTCTCTTCAGCCAAACGTGTCGGGGAACTAAAGTTTGCTTTCTTCAGCCAAGTGTGTCGGGGAACTAAAAGTTTCTCTTCAGCCAAATGTTGTCGGGGAACTAAACTTTACTTTCTTCAGCCAAATGTGTCGGGGAACTAAAGTTTGTTTTCTTCAGCCAAGGGTGTCGGGGAACTAAAGTTTGCTTTCTTCAGCCAAATGTGTCGAGGAACTAAAGTTTGCTTTTTTCAGCCAAGTGTGTCGGGGAACAACAAGTTTGTCTTCAGCCAAGTGTGTCGCGGAACTAATGTTTGCTTTCTTCAGCCAAGTGTGTCGGGGAACTAATGTTTGCTTTCTTTAGCCAAGTGTTTCAGGGAACTAAAGTTTGGTTTCTTCAGCCAAGTGTGTCGGGGAACTAAATGTTTGTCTTCAGCCAAGTGTGTCGGGGAACTAAAGTTTGCTTTCTTCAACCAAATGTGTCACACTGGTTGCAGTGAGCCCCCTGCCGCTGTAATGTAATTTTATCTGTCACTCTGCCTCTTGATCTTCCCAGTGTCCTGAAGCTAGATCTCCTAGTGTTGTAGCCAATTAGCTGTACTTTATCGGGCTTCATTCTCATGAGATGGCCACCCACTTAATTTTCTGTCACTCTGTATATTTGATGGAGCGTCAGACTGGCAGAGTGGTTAGAGCGCTGACATCTCGCGGCAAAGGTGCCGGGCTCGAAACTCGGTAGCGTCAACGCTCCAGTCTCATCATCATCATCAGCTGCCATCTCCACAACGAAGGTTGGCTGTAATGGATCTCCGTCTTCTGTCTCTTGTCTTGGTGGTGCACTCTGAAAGACTCTTTCCTGTCCATCTCTTGATGTTATCTTCCCACTTATAGCGCTGTCTTCCCCTTGCACGTTTGCCCTCACCTCTTCCTTCTATTATGGTCTTCTGCAGGGTGTTATGCCTTGTTATGCTCCAGTCTACGCAACTGTAAATCGTTACCTGGCTCTGCTCTTAATTTAGGTACGGCAAACGCAGCGAGGAAGAGAACAGATCACCCTACCAGTAAAAGCAGGACTTAGTATAGTGACGTCTCTAACCCCTCACTCCCCTACGGCAGTATCTGGTAGGGAACTACCAAGTACTTGATACAGGATGTAGTTCCTATAATTTTTCTCATGTTATCATTTCTCATTATGTCTCTCCCGATAACATTAATGGCTTTTCTTAAACATCTGATCTCAGAGAGTGTTATTTTCCGCTACTGTGAATTGGAGGGGATTATGTTTGACACTAAGGCGTTACAAGTTAACTGTGAAGGACAAACAAAATAAGGAAATAATAAAGAAAACCATAACGCTTCTAAGAGATTGAAGAGATATCGGCCCAGAAGGCCTTCCATTGTGAGCCATCAAAACAGATATTCAAACCTCTGCAGAATTATTGTTCTAATTATTTGGTAAAGTTTGGGAAATGATGAAATATTAGAGGACTAGAAGGAAGAATATCTAGTCTAGTTGACAAGGAAGGGTGATATGCATGAGTGCAAAAATTACAGGGAAATAATTTGAATGTTAGTGCCAGGAAACATGTTAAACAGAGTCATCCTGAGAAAAGAACAAACGGGTTTTCGACGAGACAAGTGCTGAGCTGAACAAACAACTACACTGTTTCTTTTAATAGAACTGAGTATGAAAATGAGCTTACCAATTTATGTTTTGTTACAGGACCTTTAAAAGACATTCAACAGCTTAGATAGAGAATCATTTTGGAAACTAATAAGGCATTATTGAGTCCCCCTTAAATTCATTAACCTAAAGTATAAGAACATGTTAAGACCTGAAATGTGGAAAACTATGAAGAACAACTTCCTAGCCCTTGTGGGATAAGAACTCGAGTGCAGCAGGCATGCCTCTTCTCAGCATTACATATTTTACTGGTTAAAGACATTATTCTGAAGAAAAGAAAAAACATACAACAACAACAACAAAAACACTCACAACAAGAACACACAAACAGACAAGCCGATAGAAAAAGAATTCAGCAGACTCTGGCAAAAGAAATTGATGATCTAGATTTTTCCGATGACCTAACTCTTCTGTCTTATTACCGTAATTAAATGCCAGACAGGTTGAAAATATTTGATGAGAGGTCCCAGCAAATGGGTTTAAAAGTATACTGAGAAAAAGACAAAGATTGTTGTAGTAAAATTGGTTCCCCTACCTTTAGGATCGATACTCGCAGTGAAATCGTATTGACCAATGAAATGCCGCGAGCGAAAGGCACCAGCCGAGACGTAATATACACAGGAAATATGGACGCGTAGTGAAACATTTATTTTGTGTTAAAGGTGGCCTCGTTCGAATGGAATTATATCGAAAAGGATGGCTGAAATGTGACAATTCTGTCACCTTTTCTTCCAGGAGGAAACAAGGTTTGTTTAGGTATAGATGACAATGCAAGGCATGCAGTATTAGCAAAGATAATTGAATGCTAGTGTGTCATCTCGTGACTTGGTAAGACTGTTTGTCACTTCTGCTAAGCCTAGCAAATCGTAGGATGAACGGCATGTGGAAAGACATATATGGAAAGAAAGCTCCAAGTCGTCTGAGTAAAAAGAGATATAGATGAACACGATAGCTTGTATATAAAGCGAGAACGACGAAGGAATGTATAGTCCACTAACACAAATGCCCCAAAAGTGTACCAGGCTAGTGAAGAAATTCTGTCCACAAAAACTTAGTGACGTCATGCTCGGAAGGAGGTCCGCTATTGGCCTATAAAAGGAGAGGCAAATTTAAAATGACACACACACACACACATACATAGTCAAAGATTCTAAGCACTGAGGACAGAGAGTAGAGCTAGACCCGACTCAATTTCAGTCTGTAACTGTGAGTAGCCTACCTCAACCAAGTATTATCCAGTGTATTTCTGTGGCTAGAGGGTGAGTAGTGTTACTTAAATAATTTTGAATATAATGCCAGATTTGTCTCATAATAATTCATATAGGTGCTGTGTTGCAACTACTTATTTAATGATTCAATGGAATTGATTCACATCAACAACTGTGTGGTTAAGATATAAGGCCAGCAGTCCAGATATCCAAGATAAGTTCGATCATAAAAGACTGAAAACACAAACATTATGGAGAGATAAAACTGTCATGTGATGACATTTGATTCATTAAAAGTCATAACTCATAGATGTTATATAAACAGTAACATTATTGTTTACCAAAGTGATGCCAAATGCATATTGAAATAATTATGTGAATATTGTAAAATAATTCTGTGAATATCTGTAATATAAATTTCAAACTTTTCAATTTTAAAGAAAGAAGAGAAAAAAAAAATCATACAAAAATAAATTGATTATAATTGTACCCGATGTGGTGAAGTGGGATGTTATAAATATTTATAGGGGACTTAGTGTACTGACTGAGATCAGCTGTGAAGGTATCTATATCTATTAAGAGTAGTGTATTATAGATAACCTTACTTGCTACAACATATCTATATATCTCAGTCAGAATTATTCTGGAATAGTGTGATGACTACGTTATGTGTCTAGGGTATGTGTATGATGAAGTGTAAGTCACAACAACAGACAGATAAACAATTTAATTTAATCCACTACTCTTGACAACACTGTGACACTCACATACATATAACACTCTATGAGAATATCTTAAGGAGTCACTGATAACTTTTCAAATAACAATATGTATTCATTTTTGTCATAAAGGTATATGTGTCCTGATTCAAATACAAAGGAACCAGGAATCACAATCAATTTTAATTACAAGTATATGTACAGACTTTATCAATATGAATATTGTAGTGACATATATTATTAAAAATATCATATGTGTGTCAGTTGTGTAGTAGTAATATGAGGTAATACTGGTTTTGTTTTGTTCAAGCTCTGTTGGTATTTGTCATCATGACTTCAATAGTTTGTCTTTTGGGACTAGTATTGGAGATGTTCTCAGTTCCTGATATTAAGACAATTAAATTCCCCTCTGAATGTTATTTTTACAAAGTCATTTCAAGATGAGGGGACATAATGTTGAGCTCAGCTGGCCAAATCAGCTTATCTTGCGTGATGGCGGCAGGAAAGGACTCCTCTGCTCGAATTCTCCCCTGGGCTCTGGAGACCCCTCACTGATAGCTAAAAAGACCAAGGAGTATGCTGTCCGACTCTGGATTCAGCAAAGCTCTGACCAGGTGCTGCTCAGTACCATCAAGACCACGGTCCCACAATTCATAGAATAAACACAGATACGTTGATTAGCAATGAATTCTGGCACATTTACTGGCACAAATTCCCATCTGCTTATGTTCCAGGCTTTTATTTATCAAAACATGAGCTGGCTTCAACGCACTGTTGCTTTATCAAGCTTATTTAAACAAGTGGTTTCGAACTAACGCTCCTAAGTGATTATATCAGCGAGTCTGGCCAATCGAGCCACGTTTCGACAAGTGTTTGAAAAAATGTTACCTTCCTACGTCTCCCTAACAACCAAGATAGTATTTATAGCCCGACCAATCGTGGTTAGTCTTTCATTTGTTGCGCTCCAATCAATTTGGAGTTTACATGGTAGGCTATTTCTGTAACGTAAGGTTTTTTCAAACACGTTATAAAAAAAATTTTATGAGCAGAAATGATTCCATGTTGTCAGGCATCCCCACTATTTTATTTTGGTTATAATTTATTAATTCCTGGACTATTTGCGTAACGTTTTACATATTCTTTGTCAGCAAGCCCTAAGGAACCCAAATATCCAAATTTAAAAGAGCTACGTGGCTGCGTTCAAAATATGCAATTCCTTCTACCTCCTGTTTCGAAGATGTGCTGTCTGGGTACTGTAATGTTTTCAAACGTAAACCCATCTATTGTTATCTTTCCTAATAAGCGTTTTTTATGATTTTAAAACCTAACTCTGGGAAGGGTAGTGAATTTATCACTGTCCGTCCGAAAAAGTTAGTGCTTGTAGCCTAACACGCGTGATAGTAGTAATTGTGTATCGCGTTACGCTTGTTGGGGGTGGCATTAATAGCGAGACGCGTGTTTAATGTGTTCGGCTTTCTGCCTCTCCCTTCTCGCTATCCTTTAGTCCATCTGTCTTTTGTTTTTGGTAACATAGTGTAGAAAAAGACATGAATGGAATTTAAAATTTAGGTCAACTTGCATATTTCAAGGTTTTTCTTAGAAAGGCAGCACATTTTATTGTGTGTTTGGGAAACGCGTGTATGTTGCAGAAGGCCTTAATATCAACGTGAAAGCGTTACAATTTGCCGACGAAGTAGAAAAGAAGGGGGATTTCGAGTACTGTCATTGTGACAGCACTGTTCTGTACCATTCTTCTTCCTTTATTTATTATATGTATTTATTAGGCTTTATATTTACTTGATAATTTATATATGTGGATTAGAATATTCCACGACATCTCCCCTCTTAAAACAGACATTATATGTCAGTCCTTTATTCTATATACACATAGAGAAATTTATTATTATTTCTGGGGTTTACGGTGATTCTCATCACACGGATGGCGGCTTAAAAAATCCGCTCCCAAATTTGTATTTCCAGATATATACTCAATGCTAAAATTATATGGAGCCAGAAGTAAAGACCATCGGAGTAACCTGGAGTTCTCATGCCTAGCCTGTGCTAGAAACGATAAAGGTTTGTGGTCTGTTTGCAACTTAAATGCCTTCCCATATAGATAAATATTGAATTTCTTTATCGCCCATATTACTGCAAGACATTCTTTTTCGCTAGTTGAGTAGTTGATTTCAGCTTTATTCAACTTTCTGCTAGCATATGCCACTGGGCTTAATTCCCCATCCAATGCATCTGATTTCTGTAGTAGAGTTGCACCTAACCCAATATTACTTGCATCCGTCCTTACTATGAATTCTTGACTTAAGTCAGGTAATTTCAAAATGGGTTTACTTGTGAGCTTTTCCTTCAATTCTTGGTAAGTCATTTCACATTGTGGTGTCCATGTAATGCGATCTGGATGTCCTCTACGTGTCAATTCAGTTAACGGTGCACATATGGAATTAAAGTTTTTGATATACTTCTGGTAGAAACCAAATAATGAGACAAAGGATCTCACGTCCTTCTTGGTTTGTGGTCTCGGGGCTTTCTGTAGTTTCTCTAAATTCTTTGGGTCAGGGGTCATGTTTCCCTGATAAACTGTGTGTCCCAAAAATTCCAATTCTTTACATCCAACGCAACATTTGGTTGGTCGGGCTGTTAAATTTGCCTCCCTAAGTCGATCAAACAGCATGTTCAGAGAGTCAATGTGTTCCTCAAATGTTTCTGTTGCTATAAGGATATCATCCATAAAATTTGTTATACAGGGATTATTCAGAGGATCCAATAATTTTCTCATCATTCTAGAGAAGACACTAGGCGCATTCTTCAATCCAAATGGCAATCTATTAAACTCATAGTGTCCTTCTGAGGTACTAAAAGCTAGGTATGGTCTAACCTCAGGCTTTACTGGAATCTGATAGTATCCTTTACTCAGATCCACTTTTGAGAAATATTTAGCTTTATTTAGCCTGGCAAACAGCTGATTTGTATCCGGCAATGGATCCACCTGTCCTTCTGTAATAGCATTCAGTCTCCTGTAATCTATACAGAGTCTATGTTCTCCAGAGGGCTTCCTTAAGAGTACAACACCGGAACTATACGAAGATTCACTGTGTGAAATAATTCCTTCCTTCAATAGATAGTCTATCTCTTCCTTCAAAGCTTTCTCCTTAGCAAACGGAATCGAATATGGTTTCATACAGACAGGTGTGGAGTCTATTAGTTTCATATCATATTCCAATAGGTTTGTATGTCCTGGTCGGTCTGTTAACACCTCTGCATGATTATTTAGAACCTGTTGCACTCTCTCTTTCTGAGTTTTCGTTAAATGTGTACTGATTTTCACCTGTGCTGCTGTCTCACAGGGGTGTAATGGATATTCAAATGATGAAAGTGGTTCCTTTTTCATCTCCATGGCGATGGACAAGGTCAACAAGTGTGTCTCCTCCTGATGTTCTCTTTCCAAATATTTCTTCAGGAGATTCACATGATAGATTTTTTCTTTCCCCTTCTTATCTATCTTATAATTTGTTCTAGACACCTTCTCTAGAACTGTATATGGACCCTGCCATCCAATTTGTAACTTATTCTGACTCCCGGGCAAAAGAAGCAGTACTTTCTCTCCCACAGCCAAATTTCTGTCTTTCGCCTTCCTGTTATAATAGGCAGCATGTTTCTTCCTGGCTTGTTTCAAATTTTCATTGGCAAGTTTCCAGCCAGTTTTTAACCGAGTGGTCAGCTCATTCACATATTGGTATGAAGATGTAATGTTTTCCTCTGCCTTTTCATCAGTCCACGTTCTTAACATAGCTTCGAGTGGACCTTTTATTGGCCTTCCAAACAATAATGTTGCCGGGGCTATACCGGTTGAACTATGGGGTACCTCCCGATAAGCAAAGAGGGCGGCGTGCAGGTACTGGTCCCATGTATCTGGTTTTTCGTGTGCCAACTTTCTCAGGATCGACATCAATGTGCCGTTAAATCTTTCCACTTGGCCGTTCCCTTGGGGATGATACACACTACAATGGAAGTGTTTGGCCTGGAAGATCCTGAAAACTTCTTCCGTTAGTTTCCCCTTGAACTGAGAGCCATTATCAGTCAAGATTTGATTGGGAAAGCCTAACCTTGTGAAAATTGTGAGCAATGCCTCTGCCACATGTTTTGAATCAATCGATGACAGGGCTACTGCCTCTCCCCACATAGAACAAGTGTCCACCAGAGTCAGAATGTAGCTGTTCCTTCTCTTGGTTCGGGTGAGAGGTCCCACAAGATCCACGGCAACTCTCTCAAAGGGTGTTCCCACTATGGGCATTTCCCCCAGAGTTGCTGGTGCAGTCCAATGTTTAGGTGCTACTCGTTGGCACTCTGGACAGGATTTTACATATCGTTTGATATCTTCAGTTATTCCTGGCCAGAAATAGTGACAAGCTATTCGCTGTCCTGTTGCGCTGATTCCCATATAACCACTGAAGGGAATCGCATGCCCTAGTTCCAACACTTTAGTCCTATATGAAGTGGGAAGGACCAGCTGTCCGTGACCATTGGATTCAGATCCAGCCTTCCTATATATCAGTTTGTTCTTCATATAAAACTCTCCCTTGCCTGGAGGTGTATGAGATTTGGGCAACTTCTTGAAACATGGCTTGAGTGTTTTGTCCTCAGCCTGTGCCTTCCTCATCTCATCTGGGTGAGTATTTATGGGATTATCCTCCTCCTTCTTTACTGTGATCTGGTCTGCACTGTTCCCAATATCACAGGTCTCTTGGGATTCCCCAAGAAGACATATCTACACCCCAATATTAGAGGGTAGATTGGCTCATTTATCACTGCTGCTTTTATGATTCCTTCTACATATCGCGTTTTCACTTTTATTCGGGCGACGGGAAGTGTCATGGTAGCTACATCCTTGGTTGCAGTTTGAATCTCCACTGTTTCCGTGGTGTATTGATCGGCCTGCACCAGGTGAGAACTCACAACGGAATCGTAATCTAAACCGGTATCATATAAACATCTTATAGTGACACCATTACAGATGACATCTTCACACACTGGGGGGTGGTATGGTTCCTGTAATTCTTCAGGTTTGCCCTTCTTTTCCTTTTTCCCCGATGTCATAGCAGCAAAATGAGGAGGTTTCCTTCTACAATGGTCAGTGTCATGATTGTTCATCTTACAATTTTTACACCACCTTTTTCCTTGGTTGAAAGATTTTCTTTCATCATATTTCCTTTCATCGAATTGTGGGAATTTATTTTTATTTTCATACCGTGGCCTATCAAATTGGTGCTTACCTTTATTTTGATCCTTAGGATCAAATTTATTAAAGTTCTGTGGTGCCCTAAAGTTATCCACTTGTTTCTTTTTATTACCTGTTACCTCTGCTTGAGCTGCTTGATACCTTTCAGCAACATTTAGCAACTCACCCAGCCTCTCTGCACCTTGTTCCATGAGAAACTTTCTCAGGTCTGGAGCCATGGACTCTCTTAATTGCTCTATAAGGACCATTTCCTTAAGATCTTGGGTTTTCCCCAGAGAAGTCCATTTCTCCAAGTATGTCTCTATTCGTGCAGAGAACTGGTGATAGGTTTCACCTGACAGTAGTTTAGCATTCCTAAATTTTTTCCTATAAAATTCTGCATTCTTTTCATACCTTAACAAAAGAGCCTGCTTTAGCATGTCATAATTTTCCTGATCACCTCTGCTCATTTTTGCAAAAACTTCATAAGCTGCCCCACGAAGTCCCTGAGATAACTTTAAGCTCCACCTTTCTCTCTCTAACCCATACGTGGTAGCTAATAGTTCATACCTATTTAGGTAGCTCTCTATATCATCGTCTTTCTCAACAAAATGATCTAAATGAAAATTCATAGCTGAGGTTGAGGCTCCTTGGCTAGCAGTGGCATCAGAGGCAAAGGGACTGGCACCATTTTCAGGAGCATGGCCCTGAAACTCAAACTCCCTTAGTCGTAATTCATGTTCCCTTTGTAATCTTTTCTCCTCCTTTTCTGCTTCCCTCTCTGCAGCTAATCTCTTCTCTTCCCTTTCTGCAGCTAATCTTTTGTCTTCTCTTTCTGCTTCCAATTTCTTAGCCTCTTTGTCAGCCTCAATCTGCAACCTCTTAGTCTCAGCCTCAGCTTCAAATTGCAACCTCTTAGTCTCAGCCTCTAACTTTCTTTCGGCCTCTTTTTCTAATCTTCTTTCTTCGCGTTCAATAAATTTGTCACATTCCGTAGTGACATAGGCAACCATAACTTGCCCATCTAATCCTAACTCTTTTGCAGTCTGTACAGCAGCAGATCGAAACTTGGCCAGGTCCGCCATTGTCTATCAGGTAAATTTCTACAATGTCTAACCAACAATTTAATCTCTAAATATATCTAATGGACAACACAGGCACCGTGAGCTCAACCTTATTTAATTCCACCCAAGGATACCTTTTAATTCTTATATTCCCTGAAGTGAATTACCCCCAATATTTTTAATAGGGAAAGATTCAAAATCCCAAGAGCGAGACCCCAATATATGTGGTGAAGTGGGATGTTATAAATATTTTATAGGGGACTTAGTGTACTGACTGAGATCAGCTGTGAAGGTATCTATATCTATTAAGAGTAGTGTATTATAGATAACCTTACTTGCTACCACATATCTATATATCTCAGTCAGAATTATTCTGGAATAGTGTGATGACTACGTTATGTGTCTAGGGTATGTGTATGATGAAGTGTAAGTTACAACAACAGACAGATAAACAATTTAATTTAATCCACTACTCTTGACAACACTGTGACACTCACATACATATAACACTCTATGAGAATATCTTAAGGAGTCACTGATAACTTTTCAAATAACAATATGTATTCATTTTTGTCATAAAGGTATATGTGTCCTGATTCAAATACAAAGGAACCAGGAATCACAATCAATTTTAATTACAAGTATATGTACAGACTTTATCAATATGAATATTGTAGTGACATATATTATTAAAAATATCATATGTGTGTCAGTTGTGTAGTAGTAATATGAGGTAATACTGGTTTTGTTTTGTTCAAGCTCTGTTGGTATTTGTCATCATGACTTCAATAGTTTGTCTTTTGGGACTAGTATTGGAGATGTTCTCAGTTCCTGATATTAAGACAATTAAATTCCCCTCTGAATGTTATTTTTACAAAGTCATTTCAAGATGAGGGGACATAATGTTGAGCTCAGCTGGCCAAATCAGCTTATCTTGCGTGATGGCGGCAGGAAAGGACTCCTCTGCTCGAATTCTCCCCTGGGCTCTGGAGACCCCTCACTGATAGCTAAAAAGACCAAGGAGTATGCTGTCCGACTCTGGATTCAGCAAAGCTCTGACCAGGTGCTGCTCAGTACCATCAAGACCACGGTCCCACAATTCATAGAATAAACACAGATACGTTGATTAGCAATGAATTCTGGCACATTTACTGGCACAAATTCCCATCTGCTTATGTTCCAGGCTTTTATTTATCAAAACATGAGCTGGCTTCAACGCACTGTTGCTTTATCAAGCTTATTTAAACAAGTGGTTTCGAACTAACGCTCCTAAGTGATTATATCAGCGAGTCTGGCCAATCGAGCCACGTTTCGACAAGTGTTTGAAAAAATGTTACCTTCCTACGTCTCCCTAACAACCAAGATAGTATTTATAGCCCGACCAATCGTGGTTAGTCTTTCATTTGTTGCGCTCCAATCAATTTGGAGTTTACATGGTAGGCTATTTCTGTAACGTAAGGTTTTTTCAAACACGTTATAAAAAAATTTTATGAGCAGAAATGATTCCATGTTGTCAGGCATCCCCACTATTTTATTTTGGTTATAATTTATTAATTCCTGGACTATTTGCGTAACGTTTTACATATTCTTTGTCAGCAAGCCCTAAGGAACCCAAATATCCAAATTTAAAAGAGCTACGTGGCTGCGTTCAAAATATGCAATTCCTTCTACCTCCTGTTTCGAAGATGTGCTGTCTGGGTACTGTAATGTTTTCAAACGTAAACCCATCTATTGTTATCTTTCCTAATAAGCGTTTTTTTTATGATTTTAAAACCTAACTCTGGGAAGGGTAGTGAATTTATCACTGTCCGTCCGAAAAAGTTAGTGCTTGTAGCCTAACACGCGTGATAGTAGTAATTGTGTATCGCGTTACGCTTGTTGGGGGTGGCATTAATAGCGAGACGCGTGTTTAATGTTCGGCTTTCTGCCTCTCCCTTCTCGCTATCCTTTAGTCCATCTGTCTTTTGTTTTTGGTAACATAGTGTAGAAAAAGACATGAATGGAATTTAAAATTTAGGTCAACTTGCATATTTCAAGGTTTTTCTTAGAAAGGCAGCACATTTTATTGTGTGTTTGGGAAACGCGTGTATGTTGCAGAAGGCCTTAATATCAACGTGAAAGCGTTACAATTTGCCGACGAAGTAGAAAAGAAGGGGGATTTCGAGTACTTTCATTGTGACAGCACTGTTCTGTACCATTCTTCTTCCTTTATTTATTATATGTATTTATTAGGCTTTATATTTACTTGATAATTTATATATGTGGATTAGAATATTCCACGACACCCGAGGACTTTGTTAACTTTGTCATTGTTTAAAGTTATATGTTCATTTTTTTATTTTATTTACCCTAGACTAAAGCATAGGATAGTCTTTAGCGAGAGACCAGTTAGAATCTTGTACTAATTCTTACCACCTGGTCAAGAGATCTTCAAAGTCTGACGATAACCTGTGCCATCCATACACCATTCCTCATTTCTGCTACTGGGGTTTTTCTTTTAGTCCAGAATTCTCATCTAGTACTATCATCTGGTATCATCTAGAATCTAGATACACCTGTATATCATCCGACCTCGCTACATTTATGAAAACGATTGCGGTAAATAATAGCCTTACTGCATGTGGAGAAAGAGTCTTACTAGGTACGGATTCATACATCTGTGATAGGGTGGGCGAGATGGTGATGATGATGTTGTGATATTTGATCACTCTCTTGCACACTCGCAACCGACCCGATTCAACAATAAAACTCTGATTCTTAAGGCAGGGGCTGTATTTATTTTTACAACCCTATCAGTGAAATTAAGAGCACACTGAAGCAAACAAATAAACCAACAAAACAAACACCCAGCTAGTGCTCAGTTGCTAATCCTGAAACGCGAACAAAGCTCGGGCTAGTTAAAATCATAGTTAAATAACGATACTCTCACCTGCCAAACAGTCCTTCCACGCCACCTGACACCCTCAACTATCACACACGCACACATTCATGCGTGTCGTCCAATGCGACTAGTAAGGTGTTGTGCATGAGGCTGGCAATCTCACCGTGTAACATCGGTTGCTACCGAAACCACTACTGCAAGAGCACACACTCAGCTATCACACATACACACACTCATGCATGTCGTCTAGCGATACTAGTATGGTGTTGTGCATGAGGCTGGCAATCTCACCGTGTAATATAGGTTGCTACCGAAACCACTACTGCAAGAGCATCTGAATGCTTTATGCGGAGGCAAACCACACTGGTGGCCCCATGCTCCCTCAGGAGCGGAGAAGAAAAATATATATCTCCAAGTGAGCCCACGTGCTCTCACAAACCATTCTTCTCATAACAATAATTAAATAATAATAACATGGACATAAAATAATATTCAACTATATGTTCAACAAATACTCTCAATAATGAGAATAAACCACCACCTCGCAACTGATCCATCTCAATATTCGTTCTGCACTCTGAAGCATGTCGTATAGCAAATCGTAGCTGGTGCGCCTGGCAACAAGTGTGTCGTATATGACCACTGATGAGCCTGGGAATCTCATCACATGAAACACATCGTTACCGAAACAACCACTGCAATAGCATAAAAATGCTTCTTGTCGGCTTGTGATGGACACCAGCCGCATTGGTATTTCCATGCTCCACAAGGAGCAAACAGAGAAACACCTGACTCAACGTGCCTTACGCACCAAGGAGTGCCTCGCGCTCTCCATAAATCTAAATACATATTCTCACCTCACTCAAAGTAACCCACTACTGTAGCATTATGATCAATTATTGTAAAATACACTTCATTACTCTGACATTAAAGAACAAAATAAAATTACTCTTAACTTAACACTAGAACTAAAGTCATCACATAAAGGAAATTTACCACGAAAACTCTCTCTTCTATTACTGGGGAAAATTACATTTAACCTACTTTCACCCACGTGTCAATAGCGTAACATTGTAGGCTTGATAACTCGTGATAACTAAGCGTCTTCTTTATTCACAGCATGATGACGCGCCGCCTTTCATGAACACGTGGCTGCCATCTTGATAACAGTTAATATTATCTAAATTAAAGTAATAAATCGCTTCTCTGTCTGGTTTCATGTATGAGATAGTTTCATACTATATTTGCTTGGTCTGATGGATGAAATAATTGCTACTAAAACTCTCACATCTGTGATTTGGACTTACAATATTAAAATCAATCCACGCATATTATTTTCACTCATTTATATTTCAAGACTAAATTATAAGGTCCTGGAAACACATCAATCTATTTATTTCATTAACCATTAAAACAGACACGCTCAATATAATTCTAAAGCTACAGGGAAATAATGGTAATTTCACTAGGAAATAAGCTAATCTGCTTTTAAATCAAACTCACGTGTCATGTGTCTGTTCCTCTTCTACCGACACAGGGCTAGCCTAACTTCGTTTCTCTCTCGTCTCGTCTGAATCTTCAAATTGGCCTGTTTGCCGCTCGCTATCTCTTTATATAAGCCCTCGAGCGAATCACTCAACTTACTGCGCGGCGCGTAGTAATTGCGCCACGCAAATAACACTCGCCTTTATTGCTCTATTAGGCATGAAAACACAAATATGGCCCACAACTATCAAATATAACATACGACTATCAAATATAACACAATTATAGTTTAGGCTTTATTGTGGCTTCAAGGTACTAAGTTTTTGTACATGGCCAAAATACTTTAGCTGTCTAATTTTGATTTCCTTCATGAATTATCTATTCATTCCCAGATTTCCTTGGACTTCTCTATTTATTTTATTCTCTTCCATGAGACGTGTCCCATTCTTCTATATATCCATATATGGGAGGCCTCTATTCTTTCTTCCAGCTGCTTGTTCATTGTCCATGTTTCTACACCGTAGGACAGGGCCAAACAACTACCAGCGGTGCTAGAGGTAGGTAATGACGTTGGCGTGTGGTAGGGCACACATTGAAGAAACCCGTTGATAGCATACACTGCAGTACTTGTTCTGGAACAATAAAGGTGAAACAACAAGAGGGAGATCCAAAAAACACACGGAGAAGTAGACTGGAGACAGACATAAAAGGAGTAAAGATGACATGGAACGACCTTGAGCAGATGGCACAGGACAAGAACGCATGGCGTGAATTTGTTGAAAGCATTTGCTTTAGGGGGGGGGGGGGGGGAAGGGGGGGGGGAAGGGGGGGGGGCTTGATGGATAATGAGCACATTGATGAGTGTAGAGATATTGATGAGTGTAGAGATATTGATGAGTGTAGACATATTGATGTATGTGAATGGATACATTAATATTCATCATTTTCGTTCGCGATCACTACAGAGCATGGAAGCACCACCGCACCTACTCCCCCACCTGCAGAAAGCCTGTACCAAGCATCCACATGCTCTTGCAACAGCGGCATCTGTGGAAATTTGTTTTACATGACCATGTTGCCAGTTCAAATGCACAACTTCATATTATTTGTTAGTCTGCTCATACGACATGCCTGTGGGTATACTAGTCCTATTTTTTCTTTGTCTCTTCATATACCACCAGGAACTACACGGAATATTAATGATCATTTGGAGTCTTTACATTACCAACATATGTGACGCTGGATATAAATCCAGTAATCTGGAAACAAAACAGCTGCTGATTGGACCTTGGTGATATGCTTCCCTGTGGTTCCACCTCAGATTGGGGAAAGGGGGGGGGGGGGGGAAAGAAGCCCTCACAACAAGCAGAAGAGAAAAGAACACGACGAAAGGAACACGAAGCTTAAAAAAAACACAAAAAAAGCAGCTGAGGGTTATCATCTCAAGGGCGGGCGCATTATTCCCATTGTCAGTTATAATTGACAGATGCTATTATTATTAATATTATTATTATGTGACCGATTAATTACGCTGGGTGTGAAGATAATCGGTGTATGAGTGAATACACCAGATGTATGGAAGAATACATTAGTTACATGAGCGGATAAATGAAATGGAAGTAATTAAATGTAATGACGCGTCTCACATTCTTGTCTCAACGTACAAGGGATGCTTTTACCTCGTTCGTTTGTTTACAGTTGCCAAAGGGGGGCATACATTTTCAGTATAATCGTATATACTTGTTTCAACAAGTTATATAAAACGCAGAGTTACCAAACTACAGCATTTTCTATTCTGTTTTGTTTTTTGTTTTTTTTGAGTGGATAAACCAGGCGTGGTCCTGGAGTTTTAACTTTGTAGGTGGGCGTGTCTGTCTTTGTGATGTGGGATTAAGTGTTTGGATGGATACATTTGGACTAGAGTGGAGACATCCGACGCAGTGCGGGCGTAATCAACCTTGAAACACTTTTTTATATGGAGGACGTTACGTGTTTGTGGATTTATTTAGTATACGCTTTGAGGTATCAGATATGAATGACAAGTAATCCTTCGTTATTGTGTTGAACTGGAGGAAAAGTGGCATAACCGCCGCCCAGGTGGACAGGGCACATCCTGGGTCATCTACACAGGGTCGGTGCCGCAAAGTAGCGGTCGTAAGGGACCTTCGACGTTTTATACATATATCCCGTTAATTTCCTTTGTTCCTGTGTTAAACGTCACAGTATATCCCTGTTTCTGCAGGCAGGCGTGAAAGGGATAAAAGGGCATGAAAATATGTTGACCAGATGGCACTGGACATGATGACCTGGCATACGTTTGTTGAAGGCCAATGCTTCTTGAAGAATGAGGTGTAATAATGATGATGATGGTGATGATGATGATGGTGATGACGGTGATGATGATGATGGTGATGATGGTGATGATGGTGATGATGATGATGGTGATGATGACGGTGATGATAATGATGGTGATGACGGTGATGATGATGATGGTGATGACGGTGATGGGTGTGATGATGATGAGAATTATAAAGCAAATAGTTTCATGTTGTATATAGATGTATTGTATTTTAAGGATCCCACTTAATGTAAACGTGGGCCCCTTATACTAAAGTTTCGCCACTGTGAAGGAGATACATGTGAATTTAAAATATGACAATGTTAGTTTACAAGTCAAGTCAAAGTTGTGCTAGACAAACTTTATACTGCACTGTGAAAGTCAAAATCTGGGCCTTTTTCCTGTGTTGTCCCCAAAGTATTGTGGGCTTTTTGCGCCTACCAAATTTTCATATTTTGTGTCCGTGTTTGTACTAAATCTGGCTCAAGAAACCTGATCGTTTTTAAAACTGCTTTTCTCACCTGACTTAGCAGGCGTCACAGTTGATGCACACAAAATCTCTGCCAGGTGCGTATACACTGCTGGCTTTATGGATTGTTCTCGGTGGTGTGAGGTCTCATGGTGGCGCTTCTTTGGCCCTATCATCCCATGCAATACCGTATTCACCCACGAGACTCAATTTCGTGCTATTGAGTTGAGCTCACTGTAGTTTGCCCCAAGTGATGTTCACGGTTTGCATTTTAGAATAACATAATACATTTATGTTTTTAAAATCATATCATAGGTATTTTTTTATTTATGTTGAATTAACAGATTGGCGCCAAATACGCTGTGTTTGTTTCTCTGTTTGTTTGTTTGTTTGTTTTTTTTTCATATAAGCAAATAATTATTTACTTTGAAAGTTTCTGCACCATTTTTCACGTTATTTTAAAATTATAATTTTTTTGGTTTATACATTTCGGTACCGCTTCTAAGTCGGCGCAATTTGCACTACCTGTGAGCCGACCCTGGCTGAACCCAACATATTTTAGGGTTTTTCCGCCCGTCAAAATGTCTTTGTACGTGTACACATTAATACCACGTCTGAGCTTAAGAATCGTTACAGTTTGTGACTGCTTCTCTGTGATGACTTCCCAGGTTTCACAGCTGACACACACAACAGCCATATATTAGACAGACGTTACACAGGATCTTTCCCAGAAGTGTGTACAGTTAACTATTTACCCCCATACCCCAACTTCCTTCTACTCCATCTCTCTCTTCACAGTAATTATACTACGGCTGTCTCGCCCTCCTTTTGTAACGACAGGAAACCAAAGGTAAAATATGTACCAGGTACGAGGGCTGTGAAGTGGGAGTCGGGAGTCGTGGAGTCGGTGGTTTGTTAATGGAGTCGGAGTTGGTAAAAAGTGTCCGGACTCCGGTGCCGAATTTTATGCCGTAGGATAAGTAAAAAACTGTAGTCAGAGTCTCAAGTCGGAGTTACACTCCTAAAATTCCAGAAGTTGAAGTGGGACAAGTTTTGGACCGACTCCACCACCATGTCAGGAACCATATAATCGCAACCTCGTGTAGTTCCCGGGGTTCTCTGAAGAGACAAAGAAATAATAGGACTACTGCACCATCTAGCATGTCGTACAAGGCTACTCATATAAGTTTGTGCATGGGGCGTGCAACATGAACATGTAAAACCAATTGCCACAGAACCAACCGCTGCAAGAGCATGTGGTGCAGATTGGTGCAGGCTTTCTACAAGGTAACCAGCTGGAGTAGCTGCTCTTTGTTTTATAGGGAGCAGAAAGGAAATGTAGACGTGATTATGAAATCGTAAATTGGTTCTATCCTACACGTTTTATTTTTTTTAAGTCGGTTATATTAGGGCGCATGTCCGAATATAACAGACCTTTATAATTACATTATACTAGCTGAATTTTGCCTGGCGCAGGGGTTCTTATACTTCATCGCTTGACACTTTCAATCCTCTTTCAAAATGACCGTTGAAAATAACAAACAAAAACAAATATCTAACTATAAGTAATTAAGAACTATGAAGATAGTATTATGTAGGTAACCAGTCAAGATAAGACGGCAATCAATTATGATGTACGATTTCTGTCTCATGTACTGAGCACGGCGCCATTTCTCTTGTATTCGGGTTCTTCCGTTCCAATGCTTTCCATCGTTCACGTTCCACAAGAATGTAAAAACTGAAGACAAAATGCCTGAACCAAAAAAAAAACATAATTAAAAAAACAAAACGAACTGTAACTCTAACGGGACACAACGTTTGCATGGATACTGTCTATTCAGCAAGCTAAAGATAGGAACTACCGATCAGTGTTACTGTGGCACCTATAAAATAGCTGCTGAACATCTGCTTTTAAGTTGCCCAACTTATGAGGGACAGAGAAAGTGCATATGGCCGACACCAGTACCATTCGTGGAAAAGCTCTACGGAGATGCAAATAGCCTCAATCTGACGACTGCTTTCTTTGAAAACATTCAAGTAGACGTTTGAGAATGTAGGAAGAAAAAAAAAACCCACCAACTCGCCTTGGAATATGTGTTTGTGTTTTTTTTTTTTTAATCTTAACTATGTTAACGTATTTTTGATTACACAATGGCTAACAGAAGCTGGCAAGACAAATGAATTTTTTGAGACACAATAGAATGGTAATCTAAATATTTATTTTTAAATGTCAAAGCAAATTGATCATTGCATCATACGCTGACCTCCGCTTCGCTCAAACACATACAAGTTGTCTTCTGAGCGTGTTGGAAGAAAAAGAATATTTACACTGAGTTCTAGCTGTCACGAGATGTAATCTCCTGTTTGCCCTCGCTTGGATTTTAATGTTCTACTGAATACCTCCCTGGTTTCATATCGCTCGACACACAGTAAAAATTAAAAAAAAAAACTATTAGAGAAGTGTGGTGGGCTGGTGGCATATAGCTGTAGACTAGTTCGCTAGATTCTGATTGGATGCTTATGTTAATACCGTGGTGATATGTTGTAGAGTGAATCTTCTTTTCCTCACACTCACACAACGAATTCACTGTGAACAGTTACTTCAATCACAAACTCAAGTATTGACATGGGTCTCGATCAGTTAGTTTATTGCAGCAGAATCAACACAGGTTAATGAAGCAATCAATGAGAACAAATTCACAGGAATAAAAAAATAAGTTGATATTTATTAAGTAAAAACAATCGGGTATTTCTTTCTTTCTATTTCTATTGATTTGTCTTTGTTTATTCTATCATTTCGCCTAGTTGTCTAAGATATGTCAGTAGTACATATAACCTTTATCAATTACAATCTATAAATATCAATAAAGAAAGTTTCCCAATGGTTCCCGAGGGTCTCTGATGTGACTAATAAAGAATAGGGCCAGTGCTCGCACCAAGCAATCCGTAAATGGCGACTAATACGAGATTGTGTTTACTAATGTAATGGCAATTTCATTATTTAAAACTAATAGCTGCAGAAACCACCGCTTCAAGAGAAGACAAATGCTTTGATGAAGGTTTCCTGCAAGGGCACCAGCTGCATTTGATTTGAGTTGTCATTCTTTACCCTAGCGACATTTTGAGGATAGGTTTTTGGGCTTTCTTGAAACGTGCAAGGGGAAGACAGCGCTATAAGTGGGAAGATAACATCAAGAGATGGACAGGAAAGAGTCTATCAGAGTGCACCACCAAGACAAGAGACAGAAGACGTTGGAGATCCATTACAGCCAACCTTCGTTGTGGAGATGGCAACTGATGATGATGATGAAACCCCAGAGAACTTTCCCAGCTCAGCGGGCTCAACCTCGACCCACTAATTGGTAGGTGATGTAGTACCAACAAAAGGGATGGATCTCTACCCTAGAGGGGGTTGACGTAGCATTTAAAATTACTATAACAACATAAATTATCTGTGATAAGAACGTAAATAAATGTAACTAGTGAAAACACAATAAATACAAACAATTAAGGAAATAACCCCAAGACATTAGACAAAGCAAGCACTCACAGAGGAGAAAAAAAGAATTCTACCAAAGGTATGATTTTGAAGTTTAGTTAACGCAGGACGCCTTTAAGATATGCAGAATAAGTCTTGAAGGATATAAAAAACACTATGTAACATAATGCAAATAATACTGCTAAGCTTGCAGAAGTGAAGAAGATAAGAAACATATATTAAGAAGGATTGGGATAGTAGGTAAGTCATGCACTGTGAAAAGAATAAATGCAGTAGAAACAACGAAAAACGAAGATAAAAGGAAAGAGACAGTACAAAATACCTACTAAAACTGTCTAGCAATTTACGAATTCCCTAAACAATATTTAGAAAATCTTTCTACAAAAAATTTACAGTGAAATACAAACCTACTTAAATAGAGAAGTAGAAATTAGTGTACAGTGATTCATAAATCACGATTCATTTACCGTACATGGAAAAATGTAACAGTGGTTTCACGTTGCTTTTCGTTGGTTTGTATAGGGGTGGCTCTGGTAAGAGAGAAAATTCTGGACAGTTTGACATCTTGGTATGGAAATAAGTCAACAACAGAACTGATAAATAATACTGGAGACAGGAAGTTGTGGAGAGACATGATCACCTTCGCCACCTGGCATGAAAGAAGAAGAAGAAGAAGAAGAAGAAGAAGAAGAAGAAGAAGAAGAAGAAGAAGAAGAAGAAGAAGAAGCAGAAGAGTTAATAAAAAAAAGAAAGGTAAAGGAACCCGTTACACGCCCATTGAGGCATATTGGGAATATGGTGTTAGGCCCATATTATCTTGACCGTCGGCACACGAGGGGTGATGTGGTCGGCATCACGCCGGCCGCCTTAACCTTCCCAGAGTAGCTCTGGTACCCATTTGGGGCTGGGTCGACCCAGGAGCCGTTTGTGGAATCGAACCAAGACCACAGCGCAGGAAGGTGTTCCCAAACTAATAGCTTTTGAATATTTCCAGTAAAAATTAAATCAAAAATTCAGTTAAAATATAAAAATCTCGAACACGAATTTGTAAGAGACTGAAAAAAAAAGGTTATAGAGGAAGATAGAAATGTTAGACGAATTCAGTGGTATTTTAGAAGCGCCGGAAAGAGTCTGCCAGATTTAATTGGTGTGTTCTAATATTTAAATACAATTGTCACACGTTACGGAGTCCAACCATAATCCAGAAAGTCGTTTTAACATCCCTGGATATAAAATCAAACTGAAATACTGACAAAAAGGAGGAGAAATAGCATTCCTAGTAATGAAGCACGTAAACTGGCTGTTTGGGGGAGAGGGGGGAGGGGGGGGGTGTCAGTCAGAACATACAATTGTGAATATATATATATAATTATAACTAGTGACTTAGAAACATTTTTTAAAGTAATAAAAATCTACTGCTGAAACAATTACAGATGATGCTGGTATGTGGAGGACGGAAAATATTTCAAAATTATACAAGGATCTGCAATGATAAATAGATAGGCATAAATAATGGTTGACAAAGTGCACATAAATATCAAAAAAAAGTGGAAATTATTTTTAATAGAAGAAGGATATCAAAACAGCATTCATTCATTACCTGTTCCGCTCCCTAAGGAGCATAGACTTTCAACAAACGTGTGTCACATTCTTCTGTCACGTGAAATCAAGTTCTTTCGCAGCCTTCCTTATAATTTTTATTTCTGTCTCCAGGTGTGTTCTACGTGTGTGTGTGTGTGTGTTTTTTTTTTTTGGTCTACTTCAGCTTCTCTGACCTTGTGGATACCAGACCAAGAACTGTCAGATATAATGGTATCAGCATGTTTCTTACTTACTTAGTCGTTCCCCTTCTACCGTGAGGTGTAGAAGTTTGGAAGAGAGAGCGCCAGACTATCCTATCGGCTGTCTTCCTCCTGGTCTGGTTCCATTCTAGTCCTCGGTCCTTCAAAGATTGTCTAATGTTGTCCTCCCAGCGGACTCTGGATCAGCATGTTTCATCAATGTGTATCCTGTCTATCTCCATCGTCTTCTTCTCATCTCTAGTTCCACTAGCGAGTGTCTGGTTCTGGCCGTCACTTCCACATTGGTCAACTTGTCGTACCATTTAATCCTTCTATTCTACGCAAGCACCCATTTATGAAAGTCTGTAGCTTCTTGATTGCCGTTTTTGTATTTCTCCATGTTTTAGAACGGATACAATAGGCCTGATTTACATTTGAGTATTTAAAACAACATACATGACACAAATAAACGGGGGCACATAAATAAGTAAATAACTTTACCCACCGGACACCAAGGCATGACACTGGAAAAAAAGTGTTCGAATAAAAACGTAGATAAACTAGAAGAGACTTTCATAGAATTAAATAACATAATAAAACAATTTAAAAAAGCGAATGAATGGGACTTAAGAGTGCAAACATTAAACAAATAAACTAGCGAACATAACACCAAACCAAACAAACAAAACAAAACACCCAACAGTGCCCGATGCTAATCTGAAGAAGCAAACAAAGCCCAGAATAGTTAAAATCATAATATAATACTGAATGAGAAACACCACGCTCTCACCTGTCAAACTGTCCTACGCCGCCACCTGACACACTCAACTATCACACACACACACACACACACTCATGTGTGTCATCCAATGCGACTAGTAAGGTGTTGTGCGTGGGGCTGGCAATCTCACCATGTAACACAGGTTGCTACGGAAACCACTACTGCAAGAGCACACACTCAGCTATCACACACACACACACTCATGCATGTCGTCCAATGAGACTAGTAGGGTGTTGTGCGTGGGGCTGGCAATCTCACCATGTAACACAGGTTGCTACAGAAACCACTACTGCAAGAGCACACACTCAGCTATCACACACACACACACACTCATGCATGTCGTCCAATGAGACTAGTAAGGTGTTGTGCGTGGGGCTGGCAATCTCACCATGTAACACAGATTGCTACCGAAACACTACTGCCCTAGCATATGAATACTTAATATGGAGGCAAACCACACTGTTGGCCCCATGCTCCCTCGGGAGCGGAGAAGAGAAATATATACCTTGAAGTGAGCCCCCGTGCTCTCACAACCATTCCTCACATAACCATAATTAAATAATCATAAAATGGACATAGAATAATATTCAACTGTATGTACAACAAATACTCTCAGTAATGAGAATAAGCTACTACCTCGTAACTGATCTATCTCAATATTCGTTACTGCATTCTGAAGCATGTCGTATGTGACCACTGGTGCGACTGAGAATCTCATCACACGAAACACATCGTTACCGAAACAAATCACTGCCATAGCATAAAAATGCTTCTTGTCGGCTTGTGATAGACACCAGCCACATTGGTGTTTCCATGCTCCGCCGGGAGCAACCAGAGAAACACATGTCTCAACAAAGGAGTGGCCTCGCGCTCTCCAGAAATCTAAATACATATTCTCACCTCACAGTAACCCATTAAATATACAGTAGAATTATCAATAAACGTGAAATACACTAAATTACTCTTACATTAGAAAAATAAAATATAATTATTCTCGACTTAAACCAAACTGGAACTAAATACACAACGTGTCACATGGCGTAACATTATAGGTTTACCACGCGGGGCGTGTTATTCGCTGCTTTTTATATAGTCCTCGCCACGTGGCTACAATCTTGCTATTGTTAATCTTATCTACATTCCCGTGAAATAGCTTCATACTATATCTGCCTTTTTGATAACATTTCTGTCCAGTTTCATGTATAAAACACTCTCCTACTAAATTTGCCCGGTCTGATGGATGAAATACTTGATACTAAATTCTCACATCTGGATTTAGGCTTTGCGTGCCTAATAAAACCTATCAAACATTATTTTCACTCATCTATCATTCTTCAAGACTAAATCATAATGTCCTAAAAAGACATTTCCTTTGGAAACACATCTATCTATTTCACTAAACATTAAAACAGACTCGTGCTGAATATAATTCTAGAATTATATAAAATTAATTCTAATTTAAATTAACTCACGTGCTCAATGCATTTACAGTTTGGCTCTGTCGTCTGTTCTCTCTGGCGGCTGATACTAGGAAAGGTCCGCTGGTAGCTCGCTATCTCTTTTTATAGGCACTAGGCTAATCACTCACTTTACTGCGCTAGGCGTATTAATCTTGACTACTTAAATATCACACGCGATTATCGCTTAGGAATAGCGAAAACACAAATAAAACCTACAGCTATTTAATATAACACAATTCTACACCACAACTTAATTTAAATGCATTATTATGGCATTTTCATCAATCTTCTACTTCAGATTTTTCACAACCCAGGCTCGCGCCGTCACGTGATCTGACAGTCACGTGGGCCGACCGAAAATATATGGGCGACAAACATGCCTTGAACTGAAGTGGGGGTGGGGCCTCAGGGGTGTTTTCCCGGCCCATCACATATCTCCCTCCTGATTTTGTTGTCGTCCCGACAACATCACCACCTCTGGCGCTTCGATCGTAGCCTCTTAGATCGTCGGTGCTGCGTATGACTCTTTCTCTGCGGCGATGCTTTAGGCTGAGCTTCTGTCATCGGTACAACCCGGCTGGGGACTGTCTTGGTCGACATGTCCCTAGTTGTGCTTTGTCGGGCTGGCAGTTGCTGTGGTCTAGAAGATTCGCCTACTTGTGCCGCGTCGCTGCTGGCTTGTGACATCTGCTTGCCAGTGCAAGTAGCTGTCGAATCTGTAGGGGGATCGCTCTTGACGTGTTCTGCACTCATTTTGTGTGGACGGTGGCTTACATTCCCCACTGTCTGCTTTTGATGAGTCTCCTCTGCTGAACCTTGATTTGCACTCCCTCCTATCTGCTTAGGACGGGTTTCCTCCCCTAGACGACGCGTAATTTTCTCGGCGCCCTTAGTGTGACAGTTGTCGTGGCCATCTCTTGGCTTGCGCCCTAAAGGCAACCTGGCTGTGGCAGTCCGTCTAGGGAAAGAGCTTCTTGAGGGACAGGCGGCTATCAAATGTTCAGTTGACTTGCATCCAAAGCATCTTTTCAGGAGCGGGCCTTGTGGGCACTTGGCTGCCATGTGGCCTGAGAACTCACCACAATTATAGCACCTTATCTTTCTGGGCTTCCTCTGTGCCATGGGTCGCTTTCTGCTGCCCTTACACTCTTGACCGCCAATGCCGCATACATACATTGCTTCCATGCCCTGGACCGATGGTTTGCTGTCAAACTCTACTCTCTCATTTCTCGCCAGACTCCGGAATCCCTTTCTGAAGATCTTGGTCTGATGTACAAATACATCAATACCTCCATCATCTGGCGTGATGAATCCCCATCCCCTGCGGACACTGTACCACTTGCAAACTCCTTTTCGCCTTGTCGGTGCAGCTGCACTGGTCGGTACTGTCAGCTCACTGCTTTCGTTAACAACAGCTTGACTCTCACATACCAGAACATGCACCTCCTCGTCGTGCTTTGGCTGTTCCCGTGGACACACCTCCTTGTCTTGCGTTGGCTGTTCCCGCGGACACACCTCCTCGTTGTGCTTTGGCTGCTTCCGCGGCTGGCATGGTGCTCTCTTTCTCTGCACCTCCTCTTGTGCTGGCGAACTGGACTCTGACATCTGTGCTATCTGGGATTTTAGGAAGGATAACTCTGCTCTGAGTGCCTCCTCCTCCTTCTTAACTTCTGCACTTGCTATCTGGACCCGTGTCTCAGGCTTTTTACTTCCACCATAAACAGCATATTCCCAAGGGAAATTCCTGTTCACCTCACTGACTTGTGGTTGCTCGCTGTAGGCTTTTTTTACAATTTCCAGTAACTTCTCAGGGCTGGCCTTGGCTCCGCCATGTATCCGTAATTCTCTAGATACACATTTCGTCACGTTGTTCCATATCATGTCTAACTTGTCTTCTGCACAAAAAGGCGCCACCTTCCACGCGGCTTCCACATCCTCCACAAACTCTTGCCAAGTGGGTCTCCCCTCTCCACTAAATAACCTTATCTCTGGCTCCTCCACGTACAGTACCTTCATATGCGCATTAGCCATCTTGCTGCAGGAATGCACTGCTGGGTGTTTACACTATTTGTTCGTTCGCTGTTTGCTCGGTGTCACTGTCTGCCTTATCCTGTCGACGACGCCAATTGTGGTAGGGTGGGCGAGATGATGATGATGATTATGTTGTGATTGTGATATCACTCTCTTGTCACACTCGCACCGACCCGAACAACAATAAAACTCTTGATTCTAGAGGCAGGGGCTATATTTATTTTTACAGCCCATTCAGTGACAAAGCAAACATTAAACAAATAAACTAGCGAACATAACACCAAACCAAACAAACAAAACAAAACACCCAACAGTGCCCGATGCTAATCTGAAGAAGCAAACAAAGCCCAGAATAGTTAAAATCATAATATAATACTGAATGAGAAACACCACGCTCTCACCTGTCAAACTGTCCTACGCCGCCACCTGACACACTCAACTATCACACACACACACACACACACTCATGTGTGTCATCCAATGCGACTAGTAAGGTGTTGTGCGTGGGGCTGGCAATCTCACCATGTAACACAGGTTGCTACGGAAACCACTACTGCAAGAGCACACACTCAGCTATCACACACACACACACTCATGCATGTCGTCCAATGAGACTAGTAGGGTGTTGTGCGTGGGGCTGGCAATCTCACCATGTAACACAGGTTGCTACAGAAACCACTACTGCAAGAGCACACACTCAGCTATCACACACACACACACTCATGCATGTCGTCCAATGAGACTAGTAAGGTGTTGTGCGTGGGGCTGGCAATCTCACCATGTAACACAGATTGCTACCGAAACACTACTGCCCTAGCATATGAATACTTAATATGGAGGCAAACCACACTGTTGGCCCCATGCTCCCTCGGGAGCGGAGAAGAGAAATATATACCTTGAAGTGAGCCCCCGTGCTCTCACAACCATTCCTCACATAACCATAATTAAATAATCATAAAATGGACATAGAATAATATTCAACTGTATGTACAACAAATACTCTCAGTAATGAGAATAAGCTACTACCTCGTAACTGATCTATCTCAATATTCGTTACTGCATTCTGAAGCATGTCGTATGTGACCACTGGTGCGACTGAGAATCTCATCACACGAAACACATCGTTACCGAAACAAATCACTGCCATAGCATAAAAATGCTTCTTGTCGGCTTGTGATAGACACCAGCCACATTGGTGTTTCCATGCTCCGCCGGGAGCAACCAGAGAAACACATGTCTCAACAAAGGAGTGGCCTCGCGCTCTCCAGAAATCTAAATACATATTCTCACCTCACAGTAACCCATTAAATATACAGTAGAATTATCAATAAACGTGAAATACACTAAATTACTCTTACATTAGAAAAATAAAATATAATTATTCTCGACTTAAACCAAACTGGAACTAAATACACAACGTGTCACATGGCGTAACATTATAGGTTTACCACGCGGGGCGTGTTATTCGCTGCTTTTTATATAGTCCTCGCCACGTGGCTACAATCTTGCTATTGTTAATCTTATCTACATTCCCGTGAAATAGCTTCATACTATATCTGCCTTTTTGATAACATTTCTGTCCAGTTTCATGTATAAAACACTCTCCTACTAAATTTGCCCGGTCTGATGGATGAAATACTTGATACTAAATTCTCACATCTGGATTTAGGCTTTGCGTGCCTAATAAAACCTATCAAACATTATTTTCACTCATCTATCATTCTTCAAGACTAAATCATAATGTCCTAAAAAGACATTTCCTTTGGAAACACATCTATCTATTTCACTAAACATTAAAACAGACTCGTGCTGAATATAATTCTAGAATTATATAAAATTAATTCTAATTTAAATTAACTCACGTGCTCAATGCATTTACAGTTTGGCTCTGTCGTCTGTTCTCTCTGGCGGCTGATACTAGGAAAGGTCCGCTGGTAGCTCGCTATCTCTTTTTATAGGCACTAGGCTAATCACTCACTTTACTGCGCTAGGCGTATTAATCTTGACTACTTAAATATCACACGCGATTATCGCTTAGGAATAGCGAAAACACAAATAAAACCTACAGCTATTTAATATAACACAATTCTACACCACAACTTAATTTAAATGCATTATTATGGCATTTTCATCAATCTTCTACTTCAGATTTTTCACAACCCAGGCTCGCGCCGTCACGTGATCTGACAGTCACGTGGGCCGACCGAAAATATATGGGCGACAAACATGCCTTGAACTGAAGTGGGGGTGGGGCCTCAGGGGTGTTTTCCCGGCCCATCACAGTACTAAAACAGTGCTCGTGTTCTATCAATTGTTTTTTTTTAAAGGAAAGACAGATTTTGCGAGCAAGGTGTATCACTCCTCAGCCCAACGTAACAAAATTAAATTTGATTTGACTAAATAGGCTAGATGTATTATGTGCAACTGTGGGAGTATCAAGATCAACATACATAGGAGCACTAGAAATAGCTTTAGGAATAAAATACCTTTCGGAATTACGCCGAAAGGAACTGAGATTACACGACCAGAATTATGCTTGACAAGACTTACCCGGCACGCGCAGCTTTTGTCAGAAATCAGCCGCTAGTTCGGAACATCCCAATAAATACCAGTAGATATCCAAATTGGGTGGACATTTATGGAGGGACTAATATAACAAGAAGCTTTTAAAAAATACATTAATAGTAGTGGTATGTACACACCAGTTGTTGTATCTTGGACACTGACTAGCTCCTTAAAAACGTTTTAAAAGACAGAAAAAAACATAGCTAGGAAATATATACAAGAAATAACAAAAGATGTCTTAATACTATACACGAATTGATCTAAGGGAGAAAATGGGAAATTAGAAGCAGGGTTATAAAATCCGATATGGAAAGTGAGAACACGATATGGTCTTGGTGTTCTTGATGATGTAGAACTAGGGCAGCTCAGCTTTTCTCTATTTTGCAGCCAACACCCCAAGTGAAGACTTTGGTATTATGTATACTGCAGATCTAGACTTTTCCTGTGGCTTTTCTGCAATTCCGAAACGTGTTGAGTTGAAGCCATGAGATCCAGTTTCTCCAGCTTGGGTTGCATTTAAAAGATTATTACATCTGGGCTCAAGCTATGAGGAAGAAGCGTGCATTCCCCGTTATTTAAGGGTGCTCTCCAAATACGCAGAGCTAAAACATTGTGCTCTGGTTCTGGGCTCTCCCAAGGAATTGCCACGTCACACATAGAGCCAATTCTCAGCTCCTCCTGCCTATCATTGTTCCATAGTGAAATCCTCCTGCATCCAGCCAACCAGGTAGAAGCCAGAGTTACGTCTGGGGCTCAAGTCCTTCAGCAGATGACTCCTCCAAGCTTAGAGTGCAATGCTGAACTCTCAACATGTTTCAACTCATGAAGAATCCCTGAAAATGTGTGAATGATTTCAAGAGTAAATGAAAGTGTAATTAGCCTCACATACAGAGGTTCATTTCCACATCTGTATTATATAGCTTTGTGCTTAGCTGGTGGCCATATAAGGATGACTCCAGATATGCCTCCATGCATAGTTATGGTATTACAAAACATTAATCTATTTTTGCAGCTGATAAAGTAGCAATACTAAAAAAAAAAAGGCAAAGGATCCCGTTACACGCCCATTGAGGCATATTGGGAATATGGTGTTAGGCCCATATTTTCTTGACCATCGGCACACTAGGGGTGATGTAAGCAGGATCACGCAAGCCGCCTTAACCTTCCCAGAGTTACTCTGGTACCCAATTCATGAGGCTGGGTCGACCGCAGAGCCGTTTGCGGTCTAAAAAATCCCACCTCAACTGGGGATCGAACCACGGACAACCGAGCTAGGAAGCTAGTGCGCTAACCACTGCGCTACCGCGGCTCCTAGAAATGGATTTTTAGTAATCCTCCCCAGACAATCCTCCCCAGACAATCCTCCCCAGACAATCCTCCCCAGACACTGATAGTTTTAATAGACTCACTTCCAGCAATTCTGGCTCCAATGAACATAAGAGAATGCAATACACCAGGTAAAGCAGAGGAGATATTTTTGGCAAATACATATCTATATACCGGAGGATAATCAGTTCTTATAACGATGATAACGGTTTACTTATCTTTTTTTTATATAGGAGTTTTGCCTTGTCTTAGCGAGGCGCGCACCGTTCAACCTAGACGCAAGGTCCGTCGGTTAAATTAGGGGCGCATGTTATATAAAAAAACTGTGTGGTCTTAGTGCTACCTTCACATATTTGCTTATATGGAAATGACAAGGCAGATAAAAAGTCAAGAAAGGTTAAAAAGACACAAACCAACCAAACCAAATAAATGTAGGTCTGGGCAGATCAGAGATAAAAACCATAGTTAAAAGATAAATAACAGAGGAATTGACACTAGCTCTGGAGCAACGTTACGCAGTTCCAACGTTTTAATGGAAGTCATGCATGTACGCAGTTCCAACGTTTTAATGGAAGTCATGCATGTACGCAGTTCCAACGTTATAATGGAAGTCATGCATGTACGCAGTTCAAAGCTCCAACAAATATCAAGTAACTACAGGCTTAAAACAACTTGCGTAAACATGCAGATATCACTACATGGCATTGGGCCAAAGGGCGATAGCGCAAGCACTGCTAGATCAATAACAACATTAAAAACATAGAATTAAATGTAGGCAGTAATATAAAACTGTTCACATAAACTGGTAATATAAAACTGTTCACATAAACTGGTAATATAAAACTGTTCACATAAACTGGTAATATAAAACTGTTCACATAAACTGGTAATATGATACTTTATAAAAGAACAACCGAATTGTGCAGATTGTCTGCAAGATAACAGTACGGAATACTTCCTTCTAAAAATAAATAAAATATGTGGCCAACAAAGAATTCCACTATTTGAATATTTAGAATCATGCAGCTCGGCGTTCACTGTAGAACAGATGTTGAATATAGATCTACCTACCGAAATACATAATATGGTAAAACAGCACATAAAACAAGATGCAGAAATACATCAGACGAGTAATAGAAGTATCATAAGAATGTAAATATCAAATAATAGATACTTCAATCAGCGTCCATTTGTCAGAAAACCAAGAATGATAAACTTAAATAAAGCAAAAGGCAAAGTAAATAAAGGATGGAATCTCATGAGATTAAAAATAAACCAAATATTAAATATCATGTGCAGTTATAAATCGTAAATTTGATTTTAAATATAAATTTCCATGAGCTGTGCGCACACACACACTCGGATGCGCGTCAGCTTTTCTTTTTTTTTTTTTTAATCTACTCAATGCAATGAGTATGCTTATTTACACACATACATACATATTATTTTAAACATACACAATTGGAAATTCCAATTAACCGGTATACAGTTTAAAATAAATAATTGGGAAGGTTACTCAGTGTAAGCAAATGACGATAATTTAATATAATATCTAAAAATTATAGACCACAAATATTTTAATTATAACCAGTCAGGGGTTGAACGAGATATTTTACCCAATAATTTGAAGAAAAAAAAACACTACATTGTTACTGTTACTACTACTGTGTTACTGTTACTACTACATTGTTACTGTTACTACTACATTGTTACTGTTACTACTACATTTTAGCTGTACTCGGTCTTCTGTTTGTTACTACAAGAAGCTAAATACAGATAACAATGAATACTTTCCACATTCGTGGATAAAAGCTACGCGGTTATTGTCATTGTTGATCAGAATCCACGTCATTGCACTCAGGGCAAACCCATAAGTGCTCAGTCTCCCTCAGCAAATGTCGAAGGTTATGAATGCTAATTGTTCCTGTTGCGCACTGGTTGAATACACGGCGGATGCGTCCTCTCATATGTCCATCCCTACTGGTCTTACGTTTGGTGCCAAATTCCAGCAGTCTTAGCCATGATGATTCATCGATTGCAGTGCCATTCTCTAATAGGCGATCATGAATTGCCTTCAGTATTTCTCTCTTATCCATGTCCAATGCACCTTTTATGGGTGTTCTTGAAGCTAGTCTGTCAGCTCTTTCATTGCCACGTACCCCTGCATGACCAGGACAGTAGATCCATATCAGTTCTTGAAAATTCGATGCTTCTATGGAGGTTTTCCATTCATGTCGGAGCCATTCATTGTGGACCTTTCAAAGCATGGATTGTGAGTCCGATACAATAACTGATTAATAAAAGCTACGCGGACGAACTAACATCTGGAATACATTCGGAGGGATAAAAATTAGCTATCTATTTATGTTATTAACCGGAAGGTAATTAGGGCTATTAACACAATCAAAGCTACGAAGATAATTAAGATTATTCACTTGATTAAAATTAATAAGATAATCAATGCTCCTAACATAATTAAGGCTACTAAAATAATCAAGGTTACTAAGATAAGCAGTGCTACAATAATCAGTGCTACTAACATAATCAAGGTCATTAACATAATCAAAGTGACTAATATAATTAAAGCTACTAACACAAAAAAGATAATTAAAACAACAAAAATAATTAAGTCTACAATCAATTAAGGCTACTGACATTATCAAGGTTACATGTATAATCAAAGACACTAACATAATTAAAACTACTAACATAATTAAAGCTACTAACACAGTCAGAGCTACATAAATAATCAAGGCTACTAACCAAATCTACTTCATCACCCACGCAAGTACACTACAATTTTTGACCCGTCACTCTTGCAATTTAAATATCAGCTTTCATTAATTTATCATCCTTAGGAGTGTCCGTCATACACCTGCCACTCGTTTTACCTGTGTCCTTCCACCAACACACACACACATAATTCCACTGACGCACTGACTCATCTCCGAGTCATTGTTAACTAAAAGATGAACTTCAAGTTGCCAGCGAATAGTGAAAAGTTAAAAAAAAAATCATAATAAATGTTTTTTGTTTTATAGGACATGAACGTTTTCTGTACCCATATAACAATCCTCAATAACAACATATGTTACCACCTGATGTCCACTACAATCACTTTTGTAAAGTTGTTAATTTCATCGTTATTATCAATTTTTTTTTTTTCATTTTTGCATCTCATGGAGCATGTGTACGCCATTGTAGCTGGTATCCTTGCATAAAATATGTTGAAAAGTCTTTCTTGTGGTATTGCAGTTGTAGTTTCTGTAGCCTTTTTTAACATGATGATGTTGTCAGCCCTATCCACCACCTCACATTAGTAGCCTAATATGATATACGTAAAGGAGAAGTAAGCCTATTCTTTCTCTGACTACTCAGGGACTCCCTGGAACTGCATGTCTAATACTTGATTTACTTAACGGGATTAATATTCATCCCAGAGATTATTTTGTTTTTAACGACAGAAATGTGATAACGCTAACCATAACTATTTCTTGACCATGGGCAATTAAAGATGATTTTTATCTTCGTTCGTTCTTGTTTCAGTGAAAATTATAAAATAAATAATTCTGCAAAGCCCACATGATTATAGGTCTAAAATTAAAATTAATTAAATGCAACCAAAAAAAAAAAAAACTACAAACAAATGCAAAAATAAAGTTATTACTGGCCATGTATAGCCAACATGGCTTAGTGAAGGACTCCTGATAGTCGAAGCTGCAGACAGTATACTTAAATAACGAACAACACAATATTTTTTGTTTCATCAATGTGAACAAATATGCATTGTCTTTTTACACAGTCGCCTTTTTACACTTCTTCCGTGCCATAATTAACTTTAGTAAACTAAACACAATATTTGAAAATGAAATAAAATAGCAAAGTGAGAAGGGAGCGTAAAATCTCCAACAAATATAATATTTTATCATTACAAACAATTGATCTGTTTACAACGACAATATTAGCTGGACCTTGAAAAGAAAAATTGGGCGTTATTTGATGCCTCAGTATACTCTAAGGTTTTAGCCTACATAAATATGTTAGATGATAAATAATTTATGCTAAGACCACGTGTTACCAGTCATGAAATCTACCAAATTATGTTATCACTCTCAAATAATGTAAGCTATTTATCTCATAATTATGCATTTATTTTCCTTGGTTGGCGTGTCTGTTTTTATCATTATCTTGTCATATTTTCCTTGGTTGGCGTGTCTGTTTTTATCATTATCTTGTCATATTTTCCTGATACTCTTGGTAATCCCAGACCTAAGGGTCTTTTGTATTTGGACATGCGCCCTAATATAACCGACTAGGTTGAACAGGACGCGCCTCGCTAAAATGAGGCAAAACTTTATTTTTTTTTTAAAAACATAATAATGATACGCTTGGCATAGTCAGTTATCGAGTACAAATTAACATTTGTTCACCGCTTCCAACATCGAAGCCGTATCAGTAACAGTTTCACCTCATTCCTGAAATTTTCGTTCATGACGCCGTAAATAATGGGATTGGCCACAGAATTGATGAAGTATGATCTCAGAAATGTGTTATACAGAGCAAGCGAGGCTCCTTCTAGCTTCTCGTCAAATCCTTTACGAATAAGATGAGCTACTTGGAGGCACAAGTGAGGTACAAAGCTGATTATGAAAACAAGCGTCACCACAAAAGCGATAATTGTGGTTTTGCGGGTAATGTTTCGCTTCCTAGGGGTTTCCATGTCCCTCTTCTGTTTCTGGGAACCCAGTTTTTTAGGCTTGGGGTTTCCTGGTTTTTGATCTGTGTTGGAGTGGCATTTAAATAGAGTATTTATGAAGCCTTGAGGCTGATCATCCAATTGGTTCAAAAATGGAGTTTTTGACGTTCTTCGCTTCCAGTCAGACACATCAGTGTTGGAGACATGGGCAGCTGTGTCCGTGTTGTCGTGATTGTCTGATGTGCAGTTCACATCAAAAGACACGTGATGAATACAATGTCCGCCGTTGACAGCTGCGTAACAATTGCTCTTTTTATTCTTCTTACCGTTTGTATCGGCCTCACATTCTTCTCGGCTGTCCTTGATATTTGCACCTTTATCAACTTTGAATTCAAGTTCTTGCGATGTATTTTCCAATGCTTCGTTGAATTCTGCATTATAACTTCTGTCTGAGCCGTAGGTTGCATTGACATTTTTCTTGTATTCTTTGAGGATATCATTATTAACCGAATTACAGTTGCATTCGATTTCTATAGTGTTATCAGTGACGATAAACCCTGTATTACTTTGGACATTTATGACTAGTTGATCATCAAGATCCGGTACATTGTTGCTGCTGATTTTCTTATCAGCTTCATTGTCAAACGTACCAAGTACAGCCTCATCTACACAAACAACGTCTTCCTCCTTCAGAACAGCCAACAATCTCCAAGCATTTCCACGCTCATCAACATCTTGTCTTGGCAATGAAGAATGTTGTGGAGTCGATAAATCTACACCAGAAAGGACTTTGTTTTGCAAAGCTTTTTGTTCTTCCCTCGGAGTACAAATCTTGTCTTCGCGAATGGAAGGCAGAATATTCATGCAGTCATTAGCTTTGCCTTGTTCATTGGCATCAGCTAAATTGTCTTTCATAGAATTGCTGATTGAATTAGATAACTGGTTGTCTTTGGTCTTATTCTCAGAATCATCTGCAGCATGGGAGGTTGAAGGTGATTCATCGTTCACTGAGACTGGCTCAGTAAGGCTCTCATTTCCTGTAGACATTGTACCTATAGACGCTTTTCTGAGACATCTGGCATGTTCCTTCAGACTTCGCAGAATAAGCGCGTACATCACAATCAGACTGATAGCCAAAATTATGAAACAGATAAAGAGGACACCGTTATACACAAGAGGAACTATGGTCTGTTTGGCCTCATCAGATATAGTACAGTCCAGTCCCTTGACGCCAGCGATTCCAGAATCAACGGTTCTGAGGCCATAAACGTACAGGGCGGGTGCGGAAAATATCAAAGAAATTATAGTAATGGGAATGAGTGACAGTCTGGCATGATGGGACGTGATCTGGGCTTTCAGGGGTTTTCGTACACGCCTGTAGCGATCGACGGCAATAACTATAAGGGTGCAGATGGAACTCATGGCTGTAAATGCTGTGACAAGTCTGTGGACAAATAAAGGAACAAGTTAACTGCCGTCTACCAAATAATAAACTATGTGTTTCTAAGATTGTTACTGTTGTTGTTGGTCAGAATCGATACCATGGCACTCAGGGCAAACAAGTAGGTGGTTAATCCAATCTCTCTCAGCAAATGTCGAAGGGTATGTATGCTAACTACTCCTGTATCGCGATGGTTGTATACATCTTATACGTCCATCCCTGCTAGCCTTTCGTTGGATGCCAAATTCCAGCAGTCTTAGCCTTGATGATTCATCTATTGCTGTGTCGTTCTCTAACAGGCGATCATTAATTGCCCCTAGTATCTCTCCCTCACCCATATCCAATGTCCCCACTATGGACGCTCTCGGGGCAAGTCTGTCCGCTCTCTCATTGCCACGCACCCTGCATGACCAGTACAGTAGATCCACACCAGTTTCTGAAGACTCGATATTTGTCATTCAGTCCGTAGCCATACATTTTGGACCTTCTGAAGCATGGACTGAGAGTCTAACACAGTAACCTCCCTGGTTAAAAGTTTTTTCAGATAGCCACAGTTTTTTTTTTTTATTACTTTGTCGTCCAGGTCTGCAGCCAACATCCATGAGAGACAAAGTTTCGGGGACTTTTCATAATTTGTTTTCCCCCTAAAGCAATGGGAAGAGAGCAGGATAGCATCAGACGAACTTCGTTTGCCTCCGTTCATCCAGCATTTTGGAAGAGTCTACCCTGTCTTAATCTTCGGTTATAATAAAGGTATTCATTGCAATTTTATTTCCATTTTGTGTGTTGTATACATTATAATATCGCTTACAAAATATCGTTCACATTATGATATATTAACATTTCAACTTGATGGATGTTTTTTGTTGTTGTTTGTTTTGCTTTGATTACTGACAAAATGAGCGTCAGGTTGGCAGAGTAGTTAGAGCTCTGGTCTCTAGCGGCAAAGGTGCCAGGTTTGAATCACGGTACCGACACGCTCCAGTCTATCCAGCTGTAAATGGGTATCTGACTTTCAGTTAGTGGAGGAAAAGGCATTGAGGAAGGGAACTGGTCATACCACCTCTCGATGCTGGACCTAGTATGGTGAAGTATCTAACACTTCACTCTCCTACGGCAGTATATGCTATTGGACTACCTTTTTTTTATTTACAATATAAGTATCTTTATGTTTAGAGTTTTTAAGTGTTACTGTTTTTGGTGATAAATCTGCTCTACGTTGTATAGTATTTTTTTTTAGTAATATTAGTTTATATTGTCCTTTGTTCTTAATATGTGTATGACTTGTTCCATCTGGTTGACGACTTTCCTCAAATAATTGTTTGTGATGTTTGAGATATTTTTGGAGTTTGTTTTTCCAAATAAATAATACTTATTTGTGTTACTCTGTATTAATACGAGCTTTGTTACTTTATCGAGTGCTAGACCTTGTCTCATAAGATTTGTGTGAATACTGTCTCTCGGACATCTCGTGTTCTGAAACCAGACCTCCAGATTTTACTTAGAACAAGTGGTCAATCAGTAATTAAAAGGCAAGCGAAACATATGAGTGAGTGAGAGAGAGAGAGAGAGAGAGAGAGAGAGAGAGAGAGAGAGAGAGAGAGAGAGAGAGAGAGATATCAAGGAAACGTTGGCTTGGCCGGGATATTAAACGGGAACATAACACCTCTCCAGCCGTAGCATCATAAAAAACGACATTCCAAAGGATATTAGAAACGTGATAACAATGATGACGTCAAATCTAATTGCTGTGATTATGATTTGGATGATAATATTGATGATTAATGTGATGGAGATGATAGTAATAATGATGATTATAGTGATAATTAGTATTTAATATGATAATTACGATAAAAGATGAATAAGAAAAATATGAAGATGATCGTGGTGATGAATATGATTGTATGATGATGATGGTGTAGAAAGTAATAGACAACATTTAATGATATATTTATAAATGAAACAGCTTACCGTACCTCATTATTTTACACAGAGCTGCGGAGTTGAACTTAAAATGTAAGGCCATGTCTACGATTTCCGTGGGAAAGGCGATTGTACAACTCAAAAAGTCAAACACAGCTAGCAAAATAATGAAAAAATTCTGTGCATTGCGTTTTAATCTAAAACCAAATACGTAAAACACAAGCGTATTTCCAACAGTTCCCACAAACATTAACACCCCTACATAAACCATACTCGGAATCAAAGTGTTGCTGATTCTCCTGTTGGCTATTTCCAACTCATAAATGGGATTAATAGTGCTTGATATCCCCTGCATGTTTTCGGAAACTGTGAAAGACGTTGTATTGAACTCTGGCATCGTAGGGACATCCGCGTTAATGCCCATCGTTCCTGTTGACATATTCAAATGAGCAATGGCAACATAAAGTAAGCTAGACGTATTTAAAAGTTGTAGAAAATGTTCACATGAAGTCAACTTTTTTTAAACAGATTGCTTTTTATCGTCAGCTCTGATTATATAACTGTGTACGAGCCAAAATTGAACATAAACACTGCTAATAGTTGATAATTAAACCTTATTATGCAACTCAACGATCCTTGAATTTTAGAGGACTGCTGTCACACTTAGACTGGTTCACGCTTGTCCAGGTCTGTATTTGTATACCCCAGGTCTAGCTAGCTCTTCTTCCTGTGAAAGCGTTGCAACTACGTAAACAAATATTTACGGAAGTTTGGAGCAACAAAGCTCTATCCAACTGCGCAGAATAAACAGAAATACTGTTGTACTGATCTATCAATGTTATTCAATAAGCTATGCATAACTAGTTTGTCAGTAGCTGGCATGCAGTTAAATATTGAAAAATATTAACATTTTACACTTTCAAAAGAACAAAAAATTTAACGTACAGAAATGCTGCATATTTACATAAAGTTAATAATATAGTATGCTTTTGCACAAATGTTTTAATCTAGTACAAGGAACGAGCATTATCGCTGACCTCATTTTTACAACTTCCTGGTCATACATGCTTAATATCACCTCCCAGACATATGAAATACTTACATGGATATAAAAAGAGTCCTGTAGGCTCTGGATTTGTACACATGCTTTAGTTGCAATATAGACGAAGTTAACCACGACAGCAAGAGACCTTAAAGTGTTTTGATTCAGGATTCTTGCTAGGGGACATACTGCAATGAACGCTGCATGATCCTTAAGGAGCGAAAAATGTTAATGCCGATGATGATGATGGTGATTATGATGAAGATAAAGATGAGAAGGATGCTGATGATGGAGAACCACAGGGAAGGACAAGTAAATGTAGTTTAGGATAACGAAGACATCTGTGGCTTTCATCCCAGCTGTAAATAATTTGGTATACGGCTTCAAGGATTCAAATATATGCCGTGGGTTTTGCGTCTTGCCGTCGACTTGCCTCTTCTCTCCTAAAACCCTAATCAGATCCAAGACAAATTGATTATTGTTATTGTTTTGTGGTTCAGAACCGACAGCATTGCACTCTGGGCAAATTCATAGGTGCTCAGTCGTCCATAGCAAGTGTCTAAAGATTCAATGCTGAATGTTCCGGTAGCGCGCTGGTTGGATGAACATCTGATCCATACTGTCATACGTCAGTCTTTGCTAGTATTACGTTAGATGCCCAAATCCAACACTGAGTCGTGTTTCGATTGTAGTGTCATTCTCTAACAGGCGATCTTTAATTGTCATTAGAATATCTCCTTTATCCATATCCAATTTCCCCACTTTGGGTGCTCTCGAGGTTAAGCTATCATTGTAAGTAACTTTTTAAAATCTTTTTTATATGCATCTTTTATACATCACTTCTTTTCTCACTGAAATTTGTTGTAGCCAGACTTTTCAGCGCATTTCTTCATCAGGCTATCTAATTTTTCTTTGTCTTTCATTTTCTATTTTCGTTGTTTGTTGAATTATTGCAATTGAAATTCCTCTTTTCTAATTCCGTGTTTTTACTTCCTGTATTTCTAGTATTTCCTGTATTTTGTCTAAGTGTTGCTTGTGTTGTTTATATTTTCTTTCATCCTTCTGTAGCACTGATCTTATCGTATTTTGTTATTTATTCATCATTTTTTTCTTCGTGTGTGTAGTGATCATGTCTTTTTTTGCTTGACCTGTCTACATTTGTCTTCTGTTTGTAAATGTGGCTGACGAAGGGTAAACCCCGAAGTGTCACGTGTTTTCTGTGTGCCGTTAATTTGTAGAACTGATTAAGTACAGTTTTCTTTTTTAATTTACATATTCTTCTTCTTCTTTGATCCATAACCGCCAACCGTCAAAGCAGTCAGCGGCCATCACGCATGGTGGCGTCTTGTAGGGCAGCAACAAATTGATTCCACTTTGCTCGGTCGGCGGCCATCCTTCGTACAGTGCCCCAACTGTGGTTCATTCTTTGCATCTCAGCTTCCACAGTTCTCCGCCAAGTTGTTTTTGGTCGGCCTCTCTTTCGCTTTCCCTCGGGGGTCCATAACATAGCTGTTCTTGTGACAGTATCAGGGTCCCTTCTGAGGACGTGGCCAACCCAACTCCAGCGTCTGCCAGCTACATATTACTAAGCTATAATTGTCACGTGCTCCTGCATGACCTTGGCAGTATATTCACACCAGTTTATGACTGGTTTGAGACATCTGTGTATGTCCTCCATTCATGTCAAACTGAGAATACTTGATGAGAAGTAACGGCAATTAGGTTTGAAAAAATGCGCCGGGAAAAAAACAAAGATTATCAAAGTAAATGAAACTAATGAAAACCAGATTGCTATGAGAGACATATCCCGGCATATGTGTGGAATCGTACATATATCTTAGCAGCAATACAGAAAAATTTAGAGGAACAGAAAAAATAGGCTGTGAAACAAGGATGACTAGAAACGTGACAAGCAATAAAAGTACAGACATGGACAATTGGGGCGTGTGTGGAAAAGAAGAGTTAAAATGGTATGATCATGTCTGTAATGTGTAAATAATGGACAGAACCAGACAAAGACTAATTAAACAAGAGGTAAGAAGATGTTTGCGTTGAATATGAGACGCATTAAGAAAACAAGCCTATAGCATTACAAGTCAGTCTCTGTTCTGGAACCCGCATGGGTAAGAGAAATAGAGGCAGATCAAAAAGCACACGGAGAAGAGAACTGGAGACAGACATGAGAGGTATAAAGTACACATAGAAAGACCTTCAACGAATGGCACTAGACAGGGAAGATTAGTGTGTATGTGTGTTTGTGTTTTTGTTTGGACGGGGGCATGTGCTCCATTGAGAGCTGAAAAAGTATTGATTGGTTATAAACGATAGATGACATACTAGTTATCACGTGGTTTATTACATATAACCAATATGATCAGTATTATTTATACCATGCAATAAAAAAATGGCATATATCGCGGGGGGGTGGGGCTTAAAGTTTGCTTGACATTGTCGTAGATCTTCGGATAGGAGTATTAAGACTTGGATTGGTCCCTTCTGAATAGCTTGAAATGAGTGATAGTCACGGTGGGAGTTAGAAAAAATGAAAATAGATTCCACGAGTGATGAGATGATAGACTGTGGTATAGAGGCTGTCGCTGAGAAGCGAGAAGAATTCTTCTCTCTCTCACCTATCCTCTACGACGTTTTTTACAGAGTCCGACAGTCTAAACCACATATATATTACATATAATTCTATCTACTCACGGGCACGCACATACACGGGACGACAGTTAAACACACAGACGTGGAAAATCTATAACAAATGATTTTATATGTATTTGAACGAGCTGACCAACGCACTGATTTAGTTCAAGAGAGAGATTTTTTTTATTATTATCATCAAAAAAAAAATCTTCTCACAACACCAAAAATACATCAAGAAAAAAACATATACAAATAGTCATAAAATTTAAGAAAAATGCTACAAGGATGATATCCCCGTTATGATCTTAGCTCTAGGTTTAGCCCACAGCCCCGTTAAGAGAACAGATGATGGCCCAAAGAGTTATAGATACGTAGGGTTTAGGCTACGAGTTTTTCTTCTTTTCTCGTAAATGTATACACAGAGTTGAATAATCTGATTTAGCCTAAGAAGTAAAGAAACTCTAGCAAATAGTAACAAATTCTGCAGGTTAAACAAACAAAAATTAAGACAGTAAATGGCTTACAATCTATAACTGAAGAATAACACTCTGATCTGCGTGCACTCATTCATTCAGCCATGGCTACACAGTTATACTCACAACTTTCTCGCTGCCTCTGGGAACATACTCAATTCTAGGACCTTCACACAGACCCGAAAATGCAGTCCTTGACCAAGAAATCCCCAGTTCCAAAAGACGTACTAAACTCTCAGGGAACGATTCCTTGGGTGTTCTAATTTTACGAATGTCTGATTAAGTCACATAAAATATTGTCCAGGCACGAAAGTTAGCAGAGCACAATGTCATTAGCTTTGGGTTTCTAGAATTTAAGGAATGTCAGATCGGTGTCTACTTTCAGGAAGTTACTATATTTGGTCACCACAGTACTAGTCAAAACTCTGTCGGAATGTTTCTGATCTTTGCTTGCCACGACGGGCTGAATTGTACTGAAGAGTTATTCTGGAAGAATTAATTCTGGCGCGAAGGCCTCTTACTTCATTTAACTGTTACAGTTCAGGTAATGAAAGTAATTTGTTTCTTCCCAAATAAAGTTCCCGTACTAGAGCGCTGGTAAAGTTGGGTACCACCGTTTCACTATATAAAAGAAAGAACACATATCAAATAATTTTACAATATGTACCCACTATAACTTACATTATTAAACCGCAAGTGTACTGCTTGCCTTATCATTTAAATTTCCCGTAAAGTAAGTTATATCTTAAAAAGAAATCATCAATCCCCATGAATTTAGGAACACGTGCGTGTTCCGTCAACATCTCATGAGGTTTCTAGCATTTGTAAGTTAGTTTAGAAAAATATGATCTCGTCTGATTTCTTAGCAGTAATATTAACTTCATTATAGCTACATTATTGTTTAGTAAGCTAAGATATAATTTATTCTGCTATCCACTGAAACACGTCACTAGAAAATAATACAGACTATATAAATTTGGCACTCTGCGCAAAATTTAACTAATGAAATCTGAAATAAGCGACTTAACACTTTATCATTTCACAAAATACTAGATATAATATATATTACCTCACACAGAACTACAGGTAGTCGCACAACTTAAGAATTATATGCTGAATATTTAAGGAAGTCTAGAAGTTCGACAAATTGCCGAAACAAACTGAGAAACTTCGCTAACAGCTATTCTGTTTCGAACAACCTGTCTACTGCGAATATAGGAGCGAGAATGAAATTAAAGTTTCAAACTCGGGCCAATATCTTAAAATCAGACAAAGGGCCCCAACCTATTTCGCCAAGAAAATTATCTCCCCTACTCCCAACATTTACGTCAGCTAAACGCGTGACGTAACTGCCATCAGTGACCGAGAGTACGAGTGAGTTGCAAATCCCAGACAAAGAGATGAACGTTTATTTCGCAACAACGAAATAATTTCCCCTTTCTCATAACAACTACGTAACTAGAAGAGGCTGTCGTAAACGGCAACTTTCTGCGTGTCAGTTGCAAAATCTCAGACAACCTGTCTCCAATGCAGGGCAGTTTTCACACTACAGCTGACCATGGCCCACAGTGAGCACCGTGTCAGTTTGGGATTTTTCAGACAAATGTCTGAATACTGACCGGTGCAGATGTAAAGTATCACACCTCACCGGGACTTATGCCGAGAAGAAGCTCGCGCGCTCGGTGAGAATGTAGACGATTGTCTACGTCCTATGTTCAGCGAACCGACTTATCACGCCTTCTGACGCCCTGCAGCCCTGACATCTACGTAATATCGTCCTAGCGCGATTCTCAGTTTTGAGAAAGAAACAGGTAAAGTTTAAAAATACTGAAGAAAAAATATTTTTCGCAACCGAGTGATGCGAAAAATACAGGAAAAACAAGTATGGAAAGAATATAAATGAAAGGATTAGGGTGAGAGAATAGGAAGAAGATGTAGGTAATTTAATGACATAAAGACCTACGTGACAGGACGTCCCCCCTTAAGATATGGAAGCACTCCATGTCTACGTTATGGAATTAAATTTCCTATAACCGTAGCTTCGGGGTGTCTGTCTTCTTCCCTCTCATCTTCCCCCTCCATCTCTCTCCAATTCCTAGTCGAGTCTACTCCCCAAAGTTTCCTTCCTCTGGAATGTCTCCCATGCGCGCTTGAAAGAGCGTCGCCGCTTCTGACATTTTTGAAAGATTTCTTGTGATAGCGGTGAAATATCCCTGCCACTATCATCATCTTCGTCAGCTCTGGCGATCGTCAGGAGATGGTCGGAGGTCGGCACTGGTCTTTCCAAGTATCTCTTTAAGAGATTTAAATGGAAAACCTTTTCCTTTCCCTGAATAGATATCTGGTAGTTAGCCTTCGAAATCTTTTTCAGGACGGTAAACGGCCCTTGCCATCCGATCTTCAGTTGGTTGTTCTCGGTAGGGAGTAACACCAAAACTTTCTCTCCTGCTTCTAGTTCTCTCTCTTTCGCGACTCTCCTGTATCGGTTAGCGTGCTTTGTGCGAGCTCGCTTAAAGTTAGTCGTTGCTAGGTCCCACCCTAGTTTCAACCTTTCCTTTAAAACCGACACATATTTATTTGCTGAGACAACTGTCTCATCCGCCTTCTCGTCTGTCAGAGACTGAAGTAAGGCTTCCAGCGGGCCCTTAATGGGTCTGCCGAATAAAAGCGTAGCTGGCGGAAATCCTGTGGAAGTATGAGGAGATTCTCTGTAGCCAAATAATGCTGCAGGAATACAGAGATCCCAATCTTCAGGTTTCACTTGTGCCAGCTTACTTAGCATCATGGTGAGGTTTCCATTAGCACGTTCCACGAGCCCATTTCCGGCCGGAGTATATGGCTTAGTGTGGATGTGCTGGGTCCTCAAGATCTTAACGATCTCATCCATCAACAGGTTTCGGTATGGTGATCCGTTATTCGTCAACACTTGCTGAGGGAATCCCAACCGAGTGAAAATCTGCACAAGGGCTTCTGCGACATGCTTGGCATCTGCGCATGTTAGCGGTATAGCTTCTGCCCATAAAGTGCATGTATCGACTAAGGTCAGGATAAACCTGTTCCTTCTTTTAGTCCTTTCGAAAGGCCCTAAAATGTCGATCACAACCCGTTCGAATGGTGTTCCCACTATTGGCATTTCTCCCAAAGAGACTGGGGGTGCCCGTTGCTTGGGTGGCACACGTTGGCACTGGGCACAGGATTTGACATATCTGATAATATCAGTATTTACTCCTGGCCACCAATAATGAGTGGTTATACGTTGGTTTGTGGCGTTCTGTCCCATATGTCCGCTGAAGGGAAGAGAGTGCCCCATTCCTAGGATTTGGCTTCTGTACTGTTTCGGTACTAGGAGCTGGTTGTAACCTTGATCAGGCTTGCCCGTTCTGCGATACAGTACGCCATCCTCAGAAAAAATGTCCCCGTGCTGTTTGGGTTCCTTAGCCATGGGCAGTTTCCTAAAGCAGGGTGCCAAAGTAGGGTCCTTGTATTGCGCTTCTTTAAGTTCCATGGGTAACAAATTCGGCGCAGGCTTCCGTTCCTTCATGGTTTGCCCTCTTGTAGTTACTGCTGCCACAATCGGCTCTTCCGGTTTCCCAATACACACGTATCTCCCGCCAAGTATGACTGGGTAGATGGGATCATTCATAACAGCCGCTTTGATCACACCTCTGACAAAATCAGAGTGGATCTCCACCAATGCGATGGGAAGCGCTGTAGGTGCATCACTCTTACGAACTCCACAAAGTTTGACGGTCTCTCCTGTCTCTTGACCGGGTTTAACCAGCTTTCTGGCAACAATGCAATCGTAAGAAAGCCCCGTGTCAAATAAGCAAGAAGTTTGAGAACCGTTCAAAATAACAGTACCTCGCGTTGGGGGTCTATTCCCAACAGGTTGGGAATCACTGTCAATAATTCTGCCTTGCGAGACTGTTAATAAGCATCCGATGCGTTTAGGCTCGGTGTGCTCGGTCTGATCATATGTCCCGTGCTCAGGGGTTCTCCCTTTGCCACCTTGTCCTTTCTGGCTACGCTGCCATGTAGGGCGGTCGGGTTGATCAGACTGTTTGGGGTGGTTGGGGTACTTGTTCTTGTAGAACTTGGATTTTTCAGGAGGGGGGTTTTGAGGTCAGTTTCTCTGTGGTTATACTGATTCGAAGCATGAGAAGGTTGATCTAGATTATTTTTTCGAAAATGCTCCTCTGTCGGTTTCCGCTTTGTGGCCGGTAGTTCAGCCAGCGCATTGTGATAACGCTCAGACTTTTCCAAAATGTCTTCAAGTTTTTCTGCCCCCTGCTTAGCTAGAAATCTCCGGGTATCTGCAGACAATGTGTTCTTTATTTGTTCTGTTAAAACAAATTCCTCAAGACCTTCATAGGTAGAGGGGAGCTGCGAGAGCTCTAGGCACTTTGTCAGATATCCCTTCAACCGAGACGAGAACTGCTGAAAAGTTTCAGAATTCTCTTTTCTGCTGTTGCGAAACAGTTGCAAAAACTTTCTCGCATTCATTTCGAAGCGCTCAAGCAAAGCTTTCTTCAACAAGTCGTAGTCGTCTTGTTGGCTACTTTCCAGCTTAGAATAAACATCATAAGCAGAACCTTTTAGGGCCTGGGAAAGTTTCATATTCCAACGCGACCTCTCTAACCCGTACAGAGTTGCAATTTTCTCAAATTTTTCTAGCCAAGTGTCAATCTTCTCATTTGGACAAGGGAAAGACTCAAGAGTGAAAGACATAGCGTTGAGATGAAGAGATTGAGTGTTAGAAGGATCAGTTAAGGAAGAATGAGGAGAAGACTCTCCACTGCTGGAGGTAGAGGCAGCGCCACGATTTTGGAACTCTAGAGTTTTAAGCGCCAACTCGTGCTGTCTCTGTTCCCTCTCCTTCTCATGCTGTCTCTCCTCCCTTTCCTTCTCATGCTGTCTCTCCTCCCTCTCCCTCTCATGCTGTCTCTCCTTCTCTTTTTCTCTCTCCCTGCGGATATCCATTTCCTCGTCCATCTTCTTCTGCTGTAATAGACGGTCTGCTTCTTCTTTCCTCCTAGCTTCTTCTTTTTCCTCTTTAGCTTCAGCTGCTTTCCTCTCCGCATCATATCTCTCAAGTTCGTCCCTGACAAAAGCTTTCGCTTCCTCTCCTTCCAGTCCCTCCTCTCTCGCTTCTTCCCTGAGGAGTTGTCTAAGCTTTGCCCTCTTGGCCATATTATGTCAGTGACTGAGACTAGTGGAGAACGAAAATAGGAAAAAGGATACGCTGGTTCCTACCACTTACGAGAAAAAAAATTTTTTTGTCAAAAAATCAAAAGATGATATACTTAACCCTGGGATACCTCCTCCAAAATAAAAATCTAACTATCGCTGCTATTATCGGCAATAAAGCACCTAATGCAAAACACGACTACGCCAATTAAATGGTAGTTAAGATTTATTCTGAAAAATTAGTTGCTACAGTGGAAAACACAATGATTATTGCAAAAATTTCGGAGAAGAAAAAAAATCCCCTTAATTTTTAAATCCACTATCAAGTCCACCCCTGAAGACAGTTAGGGTGAGGGAGGCAATTAATCTGGACAAATAGTCCGAAACGCACTCCTTAGCTTTGCTCAAACACCTACTACTTCAGAACCCGTGTGAATGTTATACACTCACGAAACTTTACCAGCGTTTAGTATTACAAAATCAGTAATTAACATATATTCCGACAATCAACCTGTAACTCAAATCTATATTATTCAAAATGCTGTGGAAAAAAAACTTATCAGTTTGTGTGCTCAGCACGCCCAAAAACAGATCGTTAGTCTAGGGGATAAATTATTTTTAAAAAAGATACAAAACTCACAAGACATCACACTCTTACTCTATTTCAGAATAAAGAATCTTAAGTTCAAAATCCAGATAGACGAGTCCACGTTTGTCGTACTCGTCTTCCTATTCTAAGTTCAAAAATCCTACGGACGAGAACCCATTTGTCGTATCGCCTTAGGATTTTGCGTTCAATTCCCGGTAACGAGCGACCATTTGTCGTAGATCTTCGGATAGGAGTATTAAGACTTGGATTGGTCCCTTCTGAATAGCTTGAAATGAGTGATAGTCACGGTGGGAGTTAGAAAAAATGAAAATAGATTCCACGAGTGATGAGATGATAGACTGTGGTATAGAGGTTGTCGCTGAGAAGCGAGAAGAATTCTTCTCTCTCTCACCTATCCTCTACGACGTTTTTTTACAGAGTCCGACAGTCTAAACCACATATATATTACTGGGAACATACTCAATTCTAGGACCTTCACACAGACCCGAAAATGCAGTCCTTGACCAAGAAATCCCCAGTTCCAAAGGACGTACTAAACTCTCAGGGAACGATTCCTTGGGTGTTCTAATTTTACGAATGTCTGATTAAGTCACATAAAATATTGTCCAGGCACGAAAGTTAGCAGAGCACAATGTCATTAGCTTTGGGTTTCTAGAATTTAAGGAATGTCAGATCGGTGTCTACTTTCAGGAAGTTACTATATTTGGTCACCACAGTACTAGTCAAAACTCTGTCGGAATGTTTCTGATCTTTGCTTGCCACGACGGGCTGAATTGTACTGAAGAGTTATTCTGGAAGAATTAATTCTAGCGCGAAGGCCTCTTACTGCATTTAACTGTTACAGTTCAGGTAATGAAAGTAATTTGTTTCTTCCCAAATAAAGTTCACGTACTAGAGCGCTGGTAAAGTTGGGTACCACCGTTTCACTATATAAAAGAAAGAACACATATCAAATAATTTTACAATATGTACCCACTATAACTTACATTATTAAACCGCAAGTGTACTGCTTGCCTTATCATTTAAATTTCCCGTAAAGTAAGTTATATCTTAAAAAGAAATCATCAATCCCCATGAATTTAGGAACACGTGCGTGTTCCGTCAACATCTCATGAGGTTTCTAGCATTTGTAAGTTAGTTTAGAAAAATATGATCTCGTCTGATTTCTTAGCAGTAATATTAACTTCATTATAGCTACATTATTGTTTAGTAAGCTAAGATATAATTTATTCTGCTATCCACTGAAACACGTCACTAGAAAATAATACAGACTATATAAGTTTGGCACTCTGCGCAAAATTTAACTAATGAAATCTGAAATAAGCGACTTAACACTTTATCATTTCACAAAATACTAGATATAATATATATTACCTCACACAGAACTACAGGTAGTCGCACAACTTAAGAATTATATGCTGAATATTTAAGGAAGTCTAGAAGTTCGACAAATTGCCGAAACAAACTGAGAAACTTCGCTAACAGCTATTCTGTTTCGAACAACCTGTCTACTGCGAATATAGGAGCGAGAATGAAATTAAAGTTTCAAACTCGGGCCAATATCTTAAAATCAGACAAAGGGCCCCAACCTATTTCGCCAAGCGAAATTATCTCCCCTACTCCCAACATTTACGTCAGCTAAACGCGTGACGTAACTGCCATCAGTGACCGAGAGTACGAGTGAGTTGCAAATCCCAGACAAAGAGATGAACGTTTATTTCGCAACAACGAAATAATTTCCCCTTTCTCATAACAACTACGTAACTAGAAGAGGCTGTCGTAAACGGCCACTTTCTGCGTGTCAGTTGCAAAATCTCAGACAACCTGTCTCCAATGCAGGGCAGTTTTCACACTACAGCTGACCATGGCCCACAGTGAGCGCCGTGTCAGTTTGGGATTTTTCAGACAAATGTCTGAATACTGACCGGTGCAGATGTAAAGTATCACACCTCACCGGGACTTATGCCGAGAAGAAGCTCGCGCGCTCGGTGAGAATGTAGACGATTGTCTACGTCCTATGTTCAGCGAACCGACTTATCACGCCTTCTGACGCCCTGCAGCCCTGACATCTACGTAATATCGTCCTAGCGCGATTCTCAGTTTTGAGAAAGAAACAGGTAAAGTTTAAAAATACTGAAGAAAATATTTTTCGCAACCGAGTGATGCGAAAAATACAGGAAAAACAAGTATGGAAAGAATATAAATGAAAGGATTAGGGTGAGAGAATAGGAAGAAGATGTAGGTAATTTAATGACATAAAGACCTACGTGACAGACATGGAGCATGAAGCCACCATTACAGCCGGTCCCCTTGCAGGAAGCCTGCATCAAGCATTCATATTCTCTTGAAGAGCTGGTTTTTATAGCAACTAGTTTTACATGATGATGTTGCCAGTATCAAGCACAACTTTATATTAGTCGCCTAAAGTTAACAGATTCTTATTCTTTGTCTCATCAGAGACCACGCGGAAACTACACATGGCGCTTAAAGAATGAGCGCCCGAATAATCGCCGCCCTTTCGAAAGCCCACCGGGAAAAATATGTTAAAAAACGCAACAGGTGCTTATTATTCTGTCTATGATCTTGAAAATAGGAAGTTTGGAAGTGACAGTCTATAAATAGTTTAAACTTAGAACTTGGCCTATTTTCCATAGCACGTGAAGTGGTTGGTTTACCAGTTTTCATTTCGTTCTCTTTCTTAACACGTCTGTTAATAACAACGAGATTATCTTGTCACTGACTAGCTCCGGAATTTCCAGAATGCATCTCATTTATTTCTCCTTTGTGCATTCTAATGTGTTGTTTGTCCAACTGGCACTTATAATTTGCCGAGTTAAGTACCGAATCTAGGGGGATCATTCGCCCCCAGCCAAATACTTATTTGGTGCTCCCTGGCTCTCTATATACATATATGTATATCATATATATATATATATATATATATATATATATATATATATATATATATATATATATATATGTATATATATATATATATATATATATATATATATATATATATATATATATATATATATATATATATATATATATATATATATATATATATATATATATATATATATATATATATATATATATATATATATATGTATATATATATATTTATATATATATATATATATTATTTTTATTTTTTTATTTATTTATTTATTTATTTATATAATAGCCCCTTCAGTCATAATTGACCATGGGAATGCACCCATGAGGTGACAGCCCTCAGCTGCTTTTTTTCCTGATGTTCCTTACGACGTTTCTCCTCTCTTCTGCAATTTCCCGCTGCCTTTTGTGAAGATGGATATAAATAATTTATCTTATACTTAGCTAGTTCAAGTCCCCAGCTGATTTAATTTAGCGAAATCTGAATTATTATTTTTTAGCCCTGTTTAAGTGTATTTAAGAAATTGACTGAGACATACGAGTGCAGTACATTCAAAATGATTAAATCAACGTTAAATTTGTATTTTTTTTTTTTTTTTTTTTTTTTTTTCTTAACCAGCGGCACTTGGGCTTTCAGCCCTTCGGCCCAATGATATGTCATTGCGAGGCTGGGGAACCTGAGGACTTTCCTTCCAACCCGGTCAGGAGCTTCGCTCCTTCCCATCCACAGAGGGTTTATCACAGGAGCCGTTCAGGCTATTCAGTCAAATTTCCGGCCGTAAACATTTCTTCAAACGCCGACGCCCGGGTTTGAACCATGAACACCTGGTCGCCAGTACAACGCCGAAGCCATTACACCAGCGCGGCTCCCAAATTTGTATATAAACAAATAACAAATTTAATAATAAATTATGTTTAGCGGTTTAAAAATGAATACTTCTTTTTAAAAAAGTACTCATCACAGGGAGATGTTATGGTTTTCGAAAAATGGACAGTTTACTTGGCAACTTTTCAGTTTTCCTTAGCTGCAAGAAGCAGCGCTGGTGTAATGGTTAATACACTGCGCTGGCGATCGGGTGATCCAGGTTCGAGCCCTGGCAAAGACATTTGAAGAAATGTCGTCGACCGGGACTTGGACTGGAATAATTCAAGCCCTGGCGAGAACATTTGAAGAAGTCTCGTCGACTAGGGACTGGAATAACCTGAACGGCTCCTGAGCCGACCCAGCTCTAATGAGTACCTCCGAAACCGGCGAGTATCTGCCTGAATGGTGACAGGACACCTGTCATTGTATAGGGAATAAAAAATATTTTAAAAACATATTTTAAACACACGCTTTTAATGCACTAAAAAGCCACAAATAGTTTTTCAAGGAGTTTATAGCTTGCAGTAAAAAAAATGTAACATCAAATTGACAAAAATGTGGAACACCTTGTAAGAGTTAATACAGCCCAGGAAATCCATTTTAAAAAGGAACCGGACTCTGAGGAAACTGAACACACAAAGTCAAAGAGGGAGTTTTATTGCTAAATTAACGACCCCAAGTACACGTGTAAGAGGCCTAACCCAGTGCCTTAACTTATTCATCTGTGCAAAAACGTCTGTGGGCCAAGATTGGCGTAAGTTGTGATTTTACATTCTATTTTTCTTTACTAACATGTGAACTAACATTTATGTATATATTACCATGTGAATTTTAATGTGTGAAAGTACTAGGAATGTCCAAGTAATTTGAGGCTGGCAACCTCAGCATATAGAATGATGATTTTATGAACCACCACTGCAAGGGACTTGTGACCACTTTATTGCTAGTTTCTTAAAGAGAACTAAACGCATAAAGAGTCCCAGATTCCATATGGAGCAGGGAGGAATAGATGAAGAAATGATGTACATTCTAATTATAATACTTATAGTTTCAAATCAGTGTAAATGTAAACGAAAACATATTCACTTTAAAATTCAAGGAAGTTTTTAATCAGTGTAAATATAAATGAAAAATACATTCGATTTTTATTGTGAACACTTTTTAAACAGTGGAAATGTAAATGTTAACATATTCTATCTGTATTATTAACCTTTTCATTTAAATGTTAACTCTTATATAACTGTTCAATTTAATGTAAAGAAAGGTTTCTCTCGAGAGCTTAAGTTTAATACTCATCGAGAGTAATTCTGAGTTAAATGGGATGGTGAAATAGAAATAGGAGGGCACATAACTAAGTGTCGGAAAACGCAATACTTAGGAGAGCGTTTCACTTCTATTCTTTCGTCATAGTTATTGGTGGTGGTACCAGCTGACGGGTACTATCTCTGGAACAATAAAGAAACAGTGATCTGTGCTTCAAGACGAAGGACCAACTTTGCCATTACTCCTTGACGTTCTAGACACCTTTAACATTGACCAGAAACGAGCGTAAACAGCGATACAGTCTACCAACAACCAACCCTGCGGGAGGAGGAACTACCATTGGCAGCTAAGTGCAAAATATTCGCAGCCAAAAGTGACCTTCTTTATTCAAGTAAATAACAGTGATGACAACCTTTTCATAAAATATTATTCAATTTTTTAAACTTGTAAAAACCTGAAGTGATTATTAAATTTTATTATTTGTAATTATACAAATTTAACTTCGATTTAAATAATCGTAGAATAATAAGAATTCCGATGAGAAACTCAGAGGTGGGGGCTTAACGAGCTAAAATTAATCATTGCTTAATTCTTCATAAAAGTGGTCGGCAGATTCTAGAATTAACGTGCTCAGCCAACGCAGCATTATTTTCGCTTATCTGAGTGCCTTGTGAAGACTCCCTTTGTGATAGAAGTGTCATTACCCTTCTATCTACATCTCTGCCAAACGTAATCTTGTGCGAAGGTAGACACCTTTGAAGACCCATATTAGATACTCCTTAGTTTTGGCCTCTGTTGGACCAATACTGCAAAGCTTGGGAGGCAATACCGGCACAACTTGATCATTACCGTAACATAAAAGGAGACAAGCCACTCGATAATTAAAATAACGTAACAGATACTTGTCACTCGATCATTACCATAACATAAGTGGAGATCCTTGTAACTTGATGATTACCATAACAAACTAGGAGATTCTTGTCACTCGATCACTACAATTATATAACTGTAGATACTTGTCACTCGATCAGTACTATAATATAACTGGATATATTTGTCACTCGATCATTGCTATAATATAACTGGAAATACTTTTCACTCGATCATTACTATAATATAACTGGAGATATGTGTCACTCGGTAACTACTATAATATAACTGGAGATATTTGTCACTCGATCTTTACTATAATATAACTGGAGATATTTGTCACTCGATCATTACTATAATATAAATGGTGCTATTTGTCACTCGATCATTGCTATAATATAACTGGAAATACTTTTCACTCGGTCATTACTATAATATAACTGGAGATATGTGTCACTCGGTAACTACTATAATATAACTGGAGATATTTGTCACTCGATCTTTACTATAATATAACTGGAGATATTTGTCATTTGATCATTACTATAATATAACTGGAGATATTTGTCACTCGATCATTACTATAATATAACTAGTGCTATTTGTCACCCGATCATTATTATAATATAACTGGAGATATGTGTCACTCGATCATTACCTTAATATAAGTGTAGATATTTGTCACTCAATCATTACTATAATATTTCTAGAGATATATGTCACTCGATCATTACCATAATATAACTGCAGATACTTGTCCCTCGATCAGTGCAATAATGTAACTTGAGATACTTGTCACTTATTAATTACCATAACATAAAAGCAGACATGCCACTCGATAATTGCCGTAACACAACAGTAGATACTTGTCACTCGATCATTACCATAACATAAGTGGAGATCCTTGTCACTTGATGATTACCATAACAAAATATGAGATTATTGTCACTCGATCATTACAATATATTATATCTGTAGATACTTGTCACTCGATCAGTACTATAATATAACTGGATATATTTGTCACTCGATCTTTACTATAATATAACTGGATATATTTGTCACTCGACCATTACTATAATATAACTGGAGATATCTATCACTCGATCGCTACTATAATATAACTGGATATATTTGTCATTTGATCATTACTATAATATAACTGGAGATATTTGTCACTCGATCATTACTATAATATAACTAGTGCTATTTGTCACTCGATCATTATTATAATATAACTGGAGATATATGTCACTCGATCATTACTATAATATAACTGGAGATATTGTTCACTCTATCATTACTATAGTATAACTGAAGATATTTGTCACTCGATCATTACTATAATATAACTGGAGATATTTGTCACTCGATCATTACTACGAGTTCTAGAGATACCTGTCACTCGATCATTACTATAATATAACTAAAGATATCTGTCACTCGATCATTAATATAATATAACTGGAGATCTGTCACTCGATCATTAACATAATATAACTGCAGATACTTGTCCCTCGATCAGTGCAATAACGTAACTTGAGATAATTGTCACTTATTCATTACCATAACATAAAAGGAGACATGTTACTCGATAATTACCGTAACACAACAGTAGATACTTGTCACTCGATCATTACCATAACATAAGTGGAGATCCTTGTCACTTGATCATTACCATAACATAAAAGGCGACACGCCACTCGATAATTACCGTAACACAACAGGAGATACTTGTCACTCGATTGTTACCATAACATAACTGGTGATACATGTCACTCGCCATTACCACAGCGTAACGGGCGGTGGAATTGTCTGCACTCTGTCTGGCTTGACCTGTCTGTTTATTTACCTATTTCATGTTACCGCCCACTTTTCTGTCATTTCTGAACTTTTACAGCTCTAATCATCTCTTAAATTCTGCCAATCTTGGTAACGCCAAGATAAGACACACCTTTTGCACGTGGAAGCGGCTAAAGTTGTCATAGCCTTAGATCTAGTGAACTGCCTCTTAACTAAGTCTTTGATTCAGAGATTCTGTGGACAACATGGGAATCATCTCCCGTTTCCTTTTCTTTCGCGGACACCCAGGTTCCCGTCTTTATTTGCCGTCCCTTGACGGTCTAACGAGCTGCCAGCTAAGAGTGCCCTTTTTACCCGATAGCAGAGGGAACTTCTCTACTTTGATGCCGTGCCGCCAGTACGTTTTAGCGGGAGACGATCGGACCTTCTGACCGCAGGTTTTACGTCTCAAGATGTAGTCCCTTGTATGCACGTGCGGGCCATCTGGCAGTCTGTCGTACTATTAAAGACCCTGTCTCTATGTGTCTGCACCAGTTATGCTTCTCGGATTCTCGCTACTAGTAACTAAATACCTCAAGATTTATTCCTTGAGCGGGTAAGACCGCTGTTGTTCATTTATATAAAGATAGTCTCATCTCGGGTTATGAATTCCATCTCATATAGTTAATTCGTAACGCAATGTAGCTTTTTTTGGGACCGGAGGAAACATTATAATGTAAAGCGCGCCACCAACTGTAACTCTGCTGTAGAGGCACTGACCAGACTTGTACGAAAAGACAGTGATTTGTTTTTCAGATAGAGAAGGGAGAGATAGACTGTAAAGGACAGAAGAGAACTGTATATTATTTTTATGTGACTGAGTGTTATTTTATATGTGTATAATTTAATTCGGCATTGGGCGTGTACGTATTTTATATGTGTATAATTTAATTCTGCATTGAGCGTTTGCTATTAATTTGTTTCTGTGTTTGGATGACCAACACTTAGCGCTCTTTATTGCCTGTGTGAGAATTACCACCGCGCGCAGGCCAAAGCCGTCATGCTTGACTGAAGACTGGTACGGGTGTGACTTCGTGTCAGGGGGTGGAGGGGGGGGGGGGGGGGGGGGGGGGGGGGGGAGACTGTTTTGAAGAACGCGAATTGTTGAGCGAGGAAGAGAAAAGATAGTAATGTCAATTGTGGTTGTAAATGTGTAACCTTCTTGATGTTCTATTGCGGCTAGATATGTATATTTTCTTGACTGGTCGTGTATTTTCAGCACTGGTCATCTGGACGCTGTCTGTGATTTTGCTATCAGGCACAAACAAAGATTCTCCAGAAATAGATAATAGATCGGGCATTCATCATAAAGTGGCCCGTGGAGTTTATTCTGCTAGCCTGCATCTACCAGCCACCAATATTCCCAGATCGCACTGCCGGGCAAACAGCCTGTCAGTTACCTAGCTTACCTGGCGGTCATTCGGAATTATTAACCACCGCTTACGGCACATCCCCGGTGCCTTTGCCTTTCACTCCTCAGAGCAACACTGCCGGACCCATTAACGTCCGGTCACCGTGGAGATTTATAGTATACAACCAAAGAGAAGAAGCCATCGTTTTTGTTTTTCCATTCGTCACGTACATGATGCCACGCCATCGTCAAGTTCAGCACATAGAGGCGCTTAGCTTGAGAGTCCTCACTTGGTCGGTATTTGTTTATCAGCAGTGCCCTATAGCGACTTGATAGTCGGATTCTGAATAGTGCACAGATAAACGCACTACCAGAGTAGTCTTCATTAGTGCCCTTTGGAAGCGGGTGCGCGCTAGGATAAATTGTGCACGTTCTCTTCGGAAGTTTATTTCCTTATCCACTGGATCAGTGTTAGGCACTTAGTCGTGAGATGTGTTGCCATTTCCTGGAGTAATTTAACAGTAAGGCAGACGTGGCTGTTCGTCCACAACTGGGAGCCCACTGTCATTTAGAAGCAGGACTTGGGCAGACTTTAATGAGTGAAAGTGCGGCGCGAGTGAATGAGGGATTTGCGTGGTTGTCTAGTAGTGTAACAAAGTGGTGTTGGGTGTTGTACGTTGTTCTATGATTTGTGATCTGTGGACTGCCGAAGTGTTAAAGGCAGACTTATGTTGATTTTCTTGATGTCGTGGATTATTTTTCTTCAATAATATATATATATATATATATATATATATATATATATATATATATATATATATATATATATATATATATATATATATATATATATATATATACACACACACACACACTCTGTGGTGGTCAGACCCTCTTATCTTACCTGTCACTTTGGTATCGTATGTCCTTACTGCTTATATTGTCATTTATTAGTATAGGAGGGCGGGGGAAAAGATTGACATATTAAAGATAGTCAATGTAGGCTGAAGATAGTTGTTTCACTACCCTTCAGACGGCTCATCTTTTCCCAATTTTTCCAACGGTGACTCCATTTCTCTCAATTCTCACTCTACACATTCATCCTCTGTCTGAAATCAGACAGAACCTACTCTCTATTTATATCTACCTGTGACACATAACATATCTAGAAATTCTTGCCACTCGATCATTACCATAACGTAACTGCAGATACTTGTCACTCGATCAGTACTATAACATAAGTGCAGATTGTTGTTGATGAACTATGGCTACTGAGCGCGTCGTTCTTTCGCAGCCAATGCCAAGTTGAAGGATCAGCATGTGTTCTGCAGCTGTTTATTGGTGTTGTATGGAGTATTGTATTTATTCTTGATAGGGAGCCCGGCAATAGCTTTCTTCTTTCTATAAGTGAAGATACATGAGAAGTTTGACAACAAATTCGTGCTATTTGACACATATGTTCCATCACATCTACTGTCCATGATACCTCCCACCAGCAAGGTAAAACCAGGTAAAGGGTGTCCCATAGCAGATACTGCCGTATGGTAGTGAAGTGTTAGATTCTTCACATATACTAAGTCTCAACTTGTATGAAGTGGGCGTGATCTGTTACCTTCCTCGCTGCATGTGTCTAATATACTGTATGGAGCCTCTGATGATCTAGTTTTCATTACAATATACTTATTCTTAATATTATATTCTTAACTTATATTCTTAATTTTATGATCAGGTACTGTTAATGTATGCTGTTAAACTTCCTTGTAATGTTGCACTGCCCTTAAATTAATACTTTCAGTACGCTGGAGAATGTTTGAGTAACAGTAATAAAAGATGAGCAAGAGGAAGGAAGAATGCAAGAGGGGACTGTGTCTGATTTTCAACCCTTGGCAAATTAATTGCTTTCATATATGTCTATCTAACTATCGACCTTGTCTGATTCTGGTCTTGAGTTTGGGACGCAAAGACAGCGAGGAAAGTAACTGTTTACCCACCTCATCTTGATGAACCTAAAAAAAAAAAAAAAAAGGAGGTGCTGGAATTGTTATGTCAATGTTAGAGGGAGCGGATTTGTAGAACTCCGTTAGGAATCTTCATTTGAAGGGGTTTGTTTCAAGGGAAATTGTTAATAATGGGTCTGATTTTAATTTAGGGAGATGTTCTGTTGTTACGTAAATAGTGGGGGTAGGTGCATTTTTGTTGGAGATGATTCTAGATCTATTACGCATCGCGTCGGTTTCTGCCCACGCGTTAGAGATTGCATCGGAGTAGTAGTAGTATATATCAGGTCCGTGTCTGTGTGACTAGTGCTCTCAGTTCTGGAAAGTTGTGCCGTGAATAGTGACAGACGTATTTTAGTTTGCCTGAATTAGTGTGATATCCCGGACGTCTTGGTGTGTACGTAGACTTAGCTAGTTGGGTGGAAGGAATTTTACTTAGGGTTTTTAGCAAGACAGAGTAAGCCTTCTTCTTCTTCTTCCTCGTTCGTCCTGAAAAGGACGTTGGTTGCGTTGTGTCCGTTTACAGCGAAGCTGCGATATCTGCTCCTTTCGGCCGACACATCCGACTTCAGCATGGCATTTTTGGGACTGGGTTTGCCTTCCCACTTCGATCCCTACTCTCTCAGCCAGACTGCAGTGATGCAGCCTGTTTCCAGGACCACCACTTGGAGGTGGAGTAGGGTCTTGGTCAGCTCTGGTTCGCTGACCCTGACGCAAGCAGTCTAGCTATGGGTCGCTGACTGCATTCTCTATTGCTGCATCTTTGGGTCCCAGTAAGCCTTCTAATGGGATTATTTAAATTATTAGTCTGTAGTTGCCATCAATTACCTGACTTCTAAATGCTATAGCCAGTGTAGTGTAAGTTTTGTTGGTAATTATACGATGTCTAGCTAGAGAGTTTCTTTGATAAAGTTTGGCGCTGTTTTGATATATTTAACTATATGAGTATGGGGGCTTAGGCCTGATGTAAGCACTGTGCAACGTAATAACGAGTTCAGGGTAACCACATTAGGTTAATGATAAATAGGAGTGTATGTACGCGGAGTTTTTTTGGTGTGCCTAAGTGGCCATGTGTATATAATTTGGTTCAGAAGGATACGGTGGGTGAAGGGTGTTTAGAATTATGATATATGGTGTATGCATTTGCGCGTAAAAAATTTGTGCTATTTTGATAAACGTTCCATGGGCTGCCTTTAATATAAGAATAGGGCTGGGGAATTATTTAGTAAAGGTATAATATTGGGATACAGCAAAGCGGTGTTGTTACGCGTACCTGCCGAGGTCACGAGCCGGCCTCAGCCGCAGTCAGGTCAGCAGCGTCGGTGTTAGGCGTAATAGACAAGCTATTGTCTTGTGCATGGGAGGAGAAAGGGTGAGCTGTTGTCTGACCCGAGAGCAGAAATAGGGTAGAGCATGAGTGCTTGTATTTAGTTTGGAGTTTTATTATGGTATGGGAAAGCGGGGTGTATGTAAATCTTTGATTGTTAATGTGTTTGAATTATGATTTTAGTGAATTGGTGTATATAAGTTGTTATTTTGTGTACAGCGATTCACGGCGTCGTAGGCAAAGCCCCGAAGCCTACAACGGAATTTTGTGGCCTTCCATACTACGAGGGGCGTTCAGAAAGTAATGCACCACATCGTTTTTCTCAGCTAATAATGAAGATAGAAGCATGACATTTTGCACACTTCAAATATGGCATGTGCCAATTGTGTGCACCAAATTGCACCGCAACTGGCCAAATAATACGGCTGCCCTATAAACCGTTGAAATGGAGCGTGTTAGTAACTTGCGTTATAAGCAGCGAATTGTGATAGAATTTCTCGTTACAGAGAAGGAAACTGTTGTGAACATTCATAAGCGTCAATGTGATGTGTATGGAAGTTTTGCAGTCGACAGGAATACAGTCAGTAGCAGGGTTCAGAGAATCAAAGAATCAGGAAGTAGAGATACCGAGCTGCTTGATCGGCCGCGCTGTGGGTGTCCTGCCACAGCCACCAACGCAGAAATGTTGAAATGCGCTGTGGGCATTATTCTTACTGATAGGCGAATCACTACTCAACAATTGGCCTTACAGCTGTCAGTCAGCATTGGTAGTGCAAATTCAGTTATAAAAACTCTCGGATTTTCTAAGGTTTGCGCAAGATGGGTTCCTCGAAGTCTCACAAATGACCACCGATTGCAAAAGAAAGCAATTTCTTCTGAATTGTTGGAGCGTTTCAATGCTGATGGAGAGAACTTTTTGGCTAAGATCGTTACAGGTGACGAAACCTGGGCACATCATTTTGAACCTGAGACAAAAAGACAGTGAATGGAGTGGCATCATCCGCAATCACCACGATTAAAGAAATTCAAGACAATTCCTTCAGCTGGAAAGGTCATGATCACTGTCTTTTGGGACATTGAAGGTGTGATCCTTGTGGACGTTATGCCAAGAGGAGAGTGTTAGAGTCTTTTCTTGGGTAGACACCGCTGACCAGAGGATGTCGCTGGTGTCGAAATGTCAACGATCTAACACCGGCGATTCTACTAGCTTGAAAATAAAACGCGAATGTCTTTCCACTAGAATGTGAACTCCTGGAACTTTAATAACAATCGGGCACACCAACAAGTGCCAATACTGGTATGGACGAACTCGTTATGTCGACTTGCAACAACATTTTTATTTGGACGAAATACGTGGACGAGCAAAGACAGGAAAACGGTACTTGCATCAATGGTTTCACAGTTCAAAACATATGGCTCATATTTATAAATTACATTACTTGCAGTATCCAAGTTCATTCAATGATCTAACGGTTTGACCTTGCGTCGCCGAACAAAACTTCTAAAGTCATCCGTGCAACAAATCTTCGTATGTCTATTTCAACCCTGTACTGTAACATTGCCCCTGGTACATATTGATTCTGGTACCTTCCAACATTATAGATCACTGCATACATTCTGTCTGAGAAGACAACATAAAGTTAATTACAATACTTGATTCATCTCTCTCTTGATCGCCGTGTCACGTATGACGGCGCTCCACTAATTCATATCAATTAGTCGAACTGACGGAGCATTAAAATCCTTTAAAACATTAGGATGGCTTCAGTGCAGCATCGGGTTGATCCATTATAACCCCTTAACGAGAAGGGACTAGCTAGATGCCAACGCCGGATACAGTCACTAAAAATCATAAAATTATATTCAATTATAACAACGCCTGGTTCTGACTTACGTAGGGAGTAAGCCGACAATGGCTTCTATTCAGAAGTCATGTCCCAGAAATACACTAGCCCCAAATGATGGGTACACAATAAGAAAATCAACAGACTCCATGTCTGGATATGAGATGCGGCTTGCTTCATACACGCTTCTACGTCATCTGGCTTGTTTGGATACAAGCGCGCCCGAATTACCATACACCAAATTGTGCATATGCGTGCGTGACAGATGACATTTACTAACACTAACACCGACATAAGTTGGTGCGTAAAGTTGGACCACATATTAAAAAAATATGAGACTACCCTCATCTGTAAACGACTGTAAAGGCCTACGAAAAGGGCTCTACAGATTCCTTACCAATCCCCCCCAAAAAAATTAATTATATTAATTTTTTTCTATACTACTCGCGACTAGAGGTGATTCAAGTGTACATAATCATATAATATTAATATAACATGACATAGAATCATTAAAACATAAATATGAAATTTAAGTCAACTCAAATAAACAAAAGGTATGCACAAAAGCATACACCCACGATTGACCACCTTTGGTACAATGTGGTAAATGAAATAAAATCACATATAGAAATATTGAATTAAACCGAACAGAAACGCAAAAGAAAAGAAATGTAAAAACCAATGAATAAACAGAAAAGTGATGGATATGTCTTAAAAATGACAAGTGAAAAAAATGAAAGAATACAATTTTAACACATGTATAGATCAACACACTTAACCGTGTCTCTAAAGTTCCTTTGTGGTACTAATTAAAGTACTAATGTTAAATCACTGCTCTTAAAGAGTGATAAATATTAAATGTCGACAATCTAATTAAATATTTCATAGTTACCTAAATTAATTCTTATACTAATTAACTAAGTATCAAAGGTTACTAATCTACCGAATTATTTATTTTAAAAAATAACAATGTCATTAAATTTCTTAGATTAAGAAAGTTCCATTGTCCTGTTAGGAAACGGTTAAAATATACCAAGTTCCGTTCCACGAGAAACAACCAAGTGTTCGCAATGTTATTTCGGTGAGAAAATATAATCCCTTTCTAACGTTATTCTCTCTTCAATATCATAAGTAAGTGAATGTTATTTTCACAAATATAGTAATATACTTCAACGTTCCATGTTATTTTAATACATAATCATTGTAGATTTCAACTTGACTGAATGTTAATGACTCTTATAATCGAGGTAGCACACGTAAAAAGTTACAATTGACAAACTGTCAGTGTCGAAGTTCAGTTGTCTGCAGTGCGTAGCTGTTAATGTGATTCGTAAGGACATCTCGACAAAATGTCAGCGAGAACATTCTGAGTACCAGGTATGGATCGTATGGTAAAACTATATGGCTGGAGTGCGATCGCATACCTAGTCGATTTGGCTGATTTCACATCTTTCGTGTTGAGAGCAGTAAGTGCTTTTTGGTCTGATTCCACAATAAAGTGTGATCCAAGCAGATATCTCTGGAGTTTTGTTATTGACCAAACAAGTCCAAGAAGTTCCTTATCTAGGACTGAGTAATTTTGTTCAGTCGGAGGTAACTTCCGTGATACATAGAGAACTGGATGCAAGGTGCCATCATATTCTTGTAGTAACACGCTTCCAACGCCGTAATTAGAAGCATCGCTGCGTAAAACAAATGGTAAATTCGCATTAGGCAACCTTAAAACAGGAGCATCCGAAAAAATTTCTTTATGATATCCAACGCGATTTGATGTTCGTTAGACCACCGAATCACGTTCGCTGCACCTTTCCTAAGTAATGAAGAGAAAGGAGCAGTAATGGACGAAAGATGTGGTATGAATTTCCCATAATATTGTATTAGCCCTAACAGAGATCGCACTTGTTTCTTTGTTTTAGGTGTAGAGATATTAAGGATTTTAGAGACATTACTGTCCTCTGTAAATAACATACCGCGACCAATACGGTGACCCAAAAAAGAAATGTCGTGGAAACCCACAAATGCCTTTGATGGCTAGGCAGTTAAGTTATGATATTGTAACGTGGACAGTAATGAGTTTAATCCTTCCATATGTTCTTCCCATGAGTCACTGAAAAGACAAATGTCATCGATGTATGCAATGACATTGGGATGATGTGATAAAATTCGACGCAACATGCGTACGAAAGTGGCGGGCGCGTTCACTAGACCAAATGGCATAAAATTCCATTGGAATAGGCCCCGTGGTGTCGAGAAAGAAATGATCTATAGAATAGTAAAGAAACAATGATTAGTAAAGGAAAAAGATGATGACTGCATAGGCTGAGTCATCAAAGAATGTGATATCAAAATCCAATATCAGTAGGTTAATATCTGCGTGACGCAGAATCGGGAACCAATTGTAATCGTAGAGAATGGTGGTGAAAATACACACCATTGTCCCGCTCGATAGCCATGCTAGCATCTTTATTGGTTCTAAATGTAACCACGGCGTCACCATACCTGTTATTGGTATGTGGCAATAGACGTACAAACTTAACGTCCGCCGTGTGGTTGAGAAAATCTCCTAGTGCTTGCCAACTAGTTCGCTGTGGCAGATTTTGCACAAGAATGGTGCGAGAATATGCACCCTTACCAATATATGTGGTACCGTTATCACAAGAATGGGAGTAAGGTTGATGAGTAACCTTAGTCCTTTGAGGTAAATTATAATATTTATTATTTCTACATGTAGAATTATTGTTCTTAAATGCACCATACTTTTGTACTTGAGTATGACTACTTACGCCAGACAAAGGTGTAGGTGTACGGCATGTCGTAGACACCTGCTTGCTGGGCAAAGTTAAAACCTTACTGACAACCTTATTGGTATTAATTTTCCCATCTGAGTTACAACTCTTATTTTTATTAGGAACATCCTTTTCCTTTTTCTCAAATGTAACCTTTTTCTTACGATCAGTTGCCTGCTGATCAAGTCGAGGAAAGGTATATGTCCCACGGAATGACTTACTAGTCTTCACAGGTTGTGTTGAAACCTTAATGTCATTCTTAGGAATGGATGCATGTCGCAAAGGTTGTAACAAATTAGCAACAGTGGCGTAATGAACAACGGAATCACTTTCGATGCTAGATTCCAAGATCTTATCATTACATAACAGTTTAGCAGTATGTGCATGTGAAACAAATGTAGGAATAGTCGTAAATGCACGGGCATCATGTATATTTCGCTCTTCCCAATCAGCAATCTGCTGTGGAGTACACTCTTTTATACCTTGTATTCGACCCAAAATCACATCGCTAATTGGGTTTGGAAGGAGACAGGCGTGGATCTTTCCTGAAAAGAAAGGAGTTTTTAAATCAATAATAGCAGTCGGAAATGTTTCCACTGTCCCTCCAAAAGTCCTACATTGGGCGGTCTTTCCAGTAGCACATGAAGGGTCGACCAGCGAAGTCCGTACACCGATTGTGCTACAACCTGAGTCAAATAAAAGAGAGCATGGAATGGAATTTAAAAAACCCCTATTTAATTTAAGGTTTCCTGTTCCATCGTGAGTAGCTGACGTGGCCGTACACGCCGCTGGTAGACTGGGCAACACATGTCCGCAACGGAGCGTCGTGATCGCCTTGGGCTGGAATAGCGTAGAGCATTCTTGACATGTTTTTACCTGCTCGAGATCGATACAAGACATAGCATTATGTTGATTAACATTATTGTCCTTATCTTTGTTAGTTTGTGCTTCAAGTGAAGCAACATTGGAATGTTGTCGTGGCCTGCTCGACGATCTATCTCTACGTCGCGATCGATTTTGACTATTGTCATTAAAATTGCTATAATTACCATTTCTGCTATCATTAAAATTTGGATGAGTACGATAATGAAAGTTATCACTGTTGTGATGTTGGCTAAACGATTTATTCATAAATCTATGTCTATTTTTAGGATGATGTGATTTAGATCTCCAATGTTGTTTATTATTATTCCCTTGATTATATTTAGAATTGTCGTTACCAAAATCTCGAGACCCGTGAGATTGGCCCCAGGACATATTAAATGAAGCAGACTGTTGGTATTGCTTCCCCTTTTGAAAATGACCAAAGTTGATATTATTATTACTTCCCCTATGAAAATTTCTATCGCTACTCATCGAACGATGTCTTGGGAAATTTTATGTTGCATAGCGAAAGCAACAGGTAAGTCATCTTTAATCTGTGCATTGCTGATATCCATGTTAGGATGAGCGGTGCAGAAATTTTTGCAATGTTCTGACATTTCTTTTATATTAGAAGGCTTACGTTCATGTAGAAACGCAAGAAATGCAGGACTTACTGCCGATAAAACTTTATCGCGTAGTAATAAGTCGAAAATACCGTCATAAGATTTCTCTACCTTGGACAGTTCGATCCATCTTTCCAAGGTAAGACGTATTTGAGAAAGAAAATCATCAAAGTTCTTACTAGATTGTGGGAGCATAGACTTGAACTTCATCCTATACTGATCTTCTGTCATTTGAAATTTGTTTAGAAGGGCGGCCCTGAGAGCATCATAATCATTTTTATCTACAGCGCTAGTAGTGTGATAAACGGCCATTGCCTCTCCTGTAAGTATTCTGGATAAGTGGGTACAATATAATGATTTATCCAAGTTGTACGACTTACATGTAGCCTCAAATCTGTCCAAAAAGAATATCACATCGTCGGATGGTGGGTTAAACTTTGGCAATTTTAGATGAACCTCTCTAAAATTCTCATGTCTAGATGAAGACTGGCCTTCCTGAGTCTTTTGTGTATTACATTCAATTGACAATCTTATTCTATCAAATTCCAATTCGGCAAGTTTCAAATCATGCTGCCGTTTCTTATCATTCTCTTCTGTCTCAAGCTGAAGTCTTTTTGCATTTTGTTCAGCTATTAATCTTCTTTCTTCCATTTCCTTTTGTTTAACTTCCATCTCCTTTTGTTTAACTTCCATTTCAATTTTAAGTTGCCTTTCTCTATCAGCAGCTTCAAATCTAAATTGTTCTTCAGCCTCCAATCTTTTTTGTTCTGCCTCACGCTGAAATCTTTTCTCTTCTAATTCAGCGGCTAATTCATCTTACTCTCATTTTCCTCAGCACGTTTCTCTTCTAATTCAGCGGTTAATCTCATTTTTTTCTCATTTTCCGCAGCCTCAAATTTTCTAATCCTAACTTTTCAGCTTCTAATCTTTGAGATTCCAACCTCTGAGACTCTTTGTATTCCGCCATAGCAAATGTTCTAATCTCTTCAGGAGGTATATTAAGCGCCCTAGCCTGCTTAATAAAATAATCTAAGGTAGACATTATTCAATATTATTCTGAAATAATTCTACTTAAAAGTGTTACTATACCAAGTGATCTTCGTTCCTGTCCTAGAACGGTAAATTATTGTCATATAATAGTCAAATATATTAATAATTAATAAAGTAATTTATGCAATGAAATGTTATGAAAGCAACAACGTGATAGACAATAGCAACAACACTGACAAGACAAGATATAATAAACGACTGAAAACGTTCGCATAAATCAACCAAAATAAAAATGGAAAAATGAAGAAATAATGTTGCAAAGAATGCAATGAAATATGCGATAAAAACTTACACAAGACAATTGACAATACAGTGTATAAACGTTAATGGTGTAAAAAACTGAACGAAAGTCAGGTGAGAATGGACGTAGTATACAAACAAAATACATCATAAAACTAAGGTACGGATAAAAATAACTACGAAAGCTACAATTAAAAACTTGACGGAACAGTTAAACAGTCAGGTGTCACAGACTACCAGACACAGTGGACCTAGAATCCTTCTACGCTCACGCGTAGGAACTTTCCACTGAGGGAAGTCTGCAAATAAATTCATAAAGAACAGTCACGATGGCCCTGGTGTGAAACTGGGATGTATCCTTCGTGAGTCTCCAAACCCTACCTCCCGCTAAAAACATTGAACATTGAACATGAAACATAAATAGAGAAGCAGTGGACATATTACTACGACAAGGCACAGCTGAACGTAAAACGGTGTAATAACAAGACGACGTTTTTACTTATCTCAACCGATAAAAAAAGGATATCCCTCGCATCCGGGACTGTATGCATGAGCCTTGTAAAACAATAGATGTAACACTATGACAGTGTCCGATGTTGCAACTTAAAGATGATGTCCAACGTCGTCCTTGACCTTGAGACAACCGTCGTCTTGATTGGAAGAGTAAGCTTATGTTTCCTTTCGAAGATGGAGGTATTTCTCTTCAATCGAATTATTTGATTGCTAGAACGTTCCCTTCTTGAAAATCGTAGTTTCCAAAACACACTGGTTCTACCATTTCTGTTAGATTCGTTTTCTTGGGTAGACACCGCTGACCAGAGGATGTCGCTGGTGTCGAAATGTCAACGATCTAACACGGGCAATTCTACCAGCTTGAAAATAAAACGCGAATGTCTTTCCACTAGAATGTGAACTCCTGGAACTTTAATAACAATCGGGCACACCAACAAGTGCCATTTTAGACTCGTAAATGCGAAAGTGGGAGCACACAATAATTATAACGAAAGAGTGATGGGGAAATGCGGCAGTGGAACAGCAAATGAGAATGGGGACAAATTAATAAGCTTCTGCAGTATTAACAACCTGGTCATTGGAGGAACACTTTTTCCACACAAGGAAGTGCACACGTTAACATGGGAATCACCAAACGGACGAGACAGAAACCAGATAGATCACATAATGATCAATGGCAGATGGAGACATGCACTACAAGACGTGAAAGTAAGAAGAGGCGCAGATGTGGGAAGTGATCATCACCTAGTAATAGCAAGACTAAAAGTGAAACTCAGAGCTGCTGGACCGGTTGCAGTCAAACAGAAAAGATACAACATCACGAAACTGAAGGATCCCCTCGCCAGAAAGGCTTTCGTGGTCGACGTAAAGAGAAGATATGAGATTATCAAAAGCCAGGAAAGAACAGAGACCGATGATGTTGACCAGAGGTTCAACGCCGTCTCAACAATGTACAGGGAAAGCGGCGGGTCATGCTTGGGATTCCGGGAGAGAAAGGGCCAAGACTGGATAGCACCAGATACGCTAAACACCATAGCGAAGAGAAGGGAAATGAAAAGAAAGAAAACAGAAGCTAAGTCTCCCAGATTAAAGGCAATATATAGTGAACAGTGCAGTCAGCTGGACAGGGAAGTTGAACGTCAGGCCCGTGCTAACAAAAAGACATTTCTGGATGACCTTGCGGGGCGGGCGGAGGAGGCGGCACTGGGAGGTGAACAAAGCACGGTATACAGAGTGACTAAGGTCATCTGTGGAAAACGAGGTGCGAACAACGTTACATTGGTGGGAGATGGGCAGGGAAATCTCATCGCGACAGTGGAGGGACGGGAAACGGGATGGGCAGAGCATTTCAGAGAGGCTCTGAATAGGGAGCCGCCAGAGACGCAATTGAATGTTCCTGAGGCTGAGAATGATCTGGATGTTGATACAGACATCCCACGAGGGGAGGAGGTCGTCACAGCAATCGGGGGGTTGGGGAGTGGAAGGGCTCCTGGTCATGGTGACTTAAATGCAGAGCTATTTGGCACAGACCCAGAGCTAGCGGCAGAGCTGTTGGAACTACTGTTTGCGCGGGTCTGGAGGGCGGAGACGGCACCAGCGGAGTGGAGAAAAGGAATAATTGTCGGATTGCCCGGGAGGGGAGATCTTGCAGACTGCAATAGTTGGAGAGGAGTAGCTCTTCTCTCGGTTCCCAGCGAAATACTGGGCAGGATAGTTAAACAGAGGGTCTCAAAGGCGGTGGACCACAGGCTGAGGAAAGGGCGGGCAGGATTTGGAAAGAACAGAGGATGTGTGGATCATATATTTACCCTCAGGAGCATAATAGAGCAGTGCTCTGAGTGGCAGGGACGGTTGTACATTAGTTTTGTTGGTTTTGAAAGGGCTTTTGACAGTATACATAGGGACAGTTTATGGAAAATACTGAGGGCTTATGGAGTTCCGGGCTGCATGGTGTCAATCGTAGAAAGCCTTTGTGCCAACTTTGCGTGCAGCATTGGGCAGAGCGGCCCGGCCTTTGGGGTGGGGGCGGGAGTGCTACAGGGATGCCCCTTGTCAACCACTCTATTTTTGGCAGTCATAGACTGGGTGATGCGCCAGACAACGGAGGGCAGTCCAAGAGGAATGGGATGGACTGCGTTTTCTGCGTTGTAAGATCTGGAGTATGCGGGTGGCATTGCATTGCTGGCACATTCGCATCAGCGCGTCCGGGAGGAAACGGATAGACTTGGTGGGTATGGCCAGCGCGTGGGCTTGAACATCAACCTAAAGAAGACAGAGGTCATGACGCTCGGTGTTAGCAACCCTGAGCCCATATCAGTAAGGAATCAGCAACTGGAACAGACAGATGCCTTCACATACCTAGGATGCATAGTAACACCAGACGGCGGAGCAAGCAAAGACATCAACAACAGAATGAACAAAGCAAGAACAGCATTTTTTAGTCTAAACAACGTCTGGAGGTCCTCTCAGTACAGCACAAACACAAAATTAGGATTATATCAGAGCTGTGTGCTTTCTGTGCTTCTCTGTGGCGCGGAGAGCTGGAGAGTTGCAGAGAGGGAGGTGTCGAGATTGTCCTCTTTTCACACAGCATGCCTAGGAAAAATTATCCGAATCTTTTGACCGAATGTCATCACCGGCCGGGGTCTGCTTGCTCGGAGCAAGCAAGAGGACATGCACACCATCATAGCTGGCAGACGCTGGAGCTGGGTTGGCCATGTCCTCAGAAGAGACCCCGATGCCATCACGGGAACAGCTATGCTATGGACCCCTGGGGGAAAACGAGGGAGAGGCCGGCCAGGGACAACTTGGCGGAGGACTGTGGAGGCTGAGATGTAAAGAATGAACCAGAGTTGGTACTGTACGAAGGATGGCCGCCGACTGAGCAAAGTGGAATCAATTTGTTGTTGCCCTACAAGACTCCACCATGCGTAATGGCCACTGACTGCTTGACGGTCGGCGGCTAAGGATCAAAGAAGACGAAGAGAAAACCAATGTGGGTGCAGATTTTTTAAGTAGACATCCGTACGACGAACATCAGAGTAGTCACCAGGCATAGGTAGTAAATTTATCTATGTGTATTCAGAAGTAGGAACTGACATATAATAGTCTGTTCTAAGTGCGGAGATATGTGGTGAACTTCTAAATACAATATCTAAATTAAATTAAAACAGTATAGTGCATAAAGTAAAAGATAGGATAGTACTACAAATTTTCATTGTTTTCGTCGCCTACGCCTTCAGCGTATTATTTGATAACGCCTTATCGCCGAAATAAAGGTACCAAATGCTTCTGGGTAACCTTGAGATAAACGTACCACTTTTCCAAGTTCAAGTGAAATATTTGCCTAGAATACATTGTGGAAGGGAGGGGACGGATAGATAACCAACGCAAAACACGTCTCACATTGTTTCTAAAAATAAAACCAACTTGCTAGCATTGCCTTAGGCGGTTTTCAAATTAAGATGTAAACGTTAGAAAATGTGGACACTACGGTTATGAAAACACGCTTAGCACTTATTGCGAATGACGTAAATTCTCGTGTATTACGAGAGACTCTCGTATTTAGCTTGAAAGTACATGGAAAAAGAATTGTACAGGAGGTAGTTTAAAAATAAACAACTAACATAGAAAAAAAGATGGAATTTTGAACCAAGCCACTTAGCCCCATAAAAATCATATATTCGTGTACCTGAAGACTTGCTGACTAAGAATATGTTGTTAATTACCTAAATAGTCCATTGAATAATCAAATATTGGTAATAATACATAGAGAATCGGAGATACTGTCAGGTCAAATCATGTCTGCTTAGATTGGATAGCATATTTTTGGGGGAAAAAAGTAGGTGTCAGAAAGGCTAAGATAGTACGATGAAGGGGATTGGATGAAATTTGAAGGAAGCCGTAATATTATTGGCTGACCTAATATACAAATCTAGTTGGTAGTAGTAACGCATAGTGGTTTGAGATAATTTTTTTTAGAATTCATTCAAAAAAAAGAGATGCTTGGTCTCATTGGCCAAAGCCTTTTACTTTTTCGAAATAGTAGGTTACTCGCTGCCATTTTTCCAAAATATTCAGAGGAGCAAGAAGCGATGAGCAGACTTGTGCTTTTTTATTAATAATACTACCATCTGAAAGCAGTCTGAACAGAGGCAGTGATAAAAGTGTGCCATATTCGATTGCCTAATTCATCGTTACTTGTTTATATTTCCTTGATATGTGGTAAGATTGATTTTATTGACTTTTTAATTAAAAAAAGGGTGTGTGAAAAAAAGAAAAGGCCATGTAAAAGATTGTAATTAAATGGTTCCATGGCAGACTTAGGCATGGCCTAGATGTTGATCCATCATATAAGGGACTATCTAAGAAGTTTAAGACTACAGGACTATATATATGATGGTCATACAGGAACATTACACCTATCTTATTGCATGGAAAAGATTACTGCAGGAATGACAGAGGCGTAGCATCCATTAGGGAAGAGAAAAAGAAAACTGGTACCATTTGTTCCATCAAACTAAAGGGGAGAAGCAGGGTTGTCAGAGAGAGCTGACCATGTTCTTTTGTATGTATGATTTCATGTACATTAGGAGGAATTAGCTTGATATTAAGACAGAACCATAACTTGCATTGACAGGGGTTCCTGCTGGCACTTGTCTGGTGCTAGTACTCGCTCATTGAAGAAGTCTGCACGACTTCTAAGAGTCTCTGGTACCTGCTTGTATTAGAGAAGTTCAAGACCAGAGGAGACTGAAGTGTTTGGCCAAACCAACTACAACTGCTGTGATTCCAGGACCCAGATAAGTGAAATATCTGGCCTGGGACAACTTATCACGATTAAAGAAAAATCTCCTGCCTAGACAAAACGTTCCTCCAAAGAATAAATGAACAGTCCTAGTGAAACGAAAGACATTGGAATGATGACAATCCCCACCCTGCTTCCCAGTACCTGTAGTTAAATAGAGTAATTAACATCAACTTGAAAAATTGTAACAATGTACTATGGACATATTGTCTGTTGTATGTAAATATCTTTATATACATTTGTAAATATACCTATCCATCTAAATTGATTCTCATTGAACTATAGTCCTGACCAAAACAACTTTAGGCTCAGGACCAATAAAGTTTAACAAAAGATATTTTAAATATAAAATTTAACAGCTGGAGTTAGTTGAGTTTATCATAGTAATTAGTATATGTTTGTATATGTTTTTGTATTGAGATTCTTTAACAACACTCTTACAATACCCTAGACACTTTATGTAGCTTTCAGTCACGCTAGTCAAAAAAGAATATAACTTAGAGTGAGATCGTAATGTGGTGACAAGGAAGGTACTCTGTAATACAGTTGTTCATTGTTTACCTCAGAGACCTTCACAGTTGACCTCACTCAAGTACAACTATATGCACACCATTCTTCTTAACATCAAAACACACCACAGAGACATTTTAGTCAGATTAGTTATTAATTCTTCCTCTGTCTGGTTATACGGGACAGAGGGAAAAGTTGTGGAGGGTAGTCTGTTGGATTGCTGGCCTCCACGGTTTTTCTTAGTTGAAATAGCATTGTTTTCAGGTGTTCGTGTCTCTTACATAGAGACCCCCCCTATTTTTTTTTGGGGGGGGGGGGGGGGTTTGGTTAAACCTTATTTGTTTCTCTTGTAGGTGTGTGTGACAGGGTGGGCGAGATGATGATGAATATTTATATTGTGATATGTGATCACTCTCTTTTCACACTTGCACCGACCCGAACAACAATCAAAACTCTTATTTTGAGGCAGGGGCTGTATTTATTTTTACAACCCATTCAGTGACAAAGCAAACATTAAACAAATAAACCAACGAACATAACAAAACAAAACACCCAACAGTGCCCGATGCTAATGTGTCATGTCTTCGTTCTTCTGCTACCGATACAGGGCTAGCCTAACTTCGTTTGCTCTCTCGTCTGGGCTGATACTAGGAAAGGTCGCTGCTGGCAAAGTAGCCCGCTTGCCGGCCGCTATCTCTTTTTATAAACCGCTAAGCCTAAACACTCAACTTAGTCCGCGCGCGCAGTAATGCGCTACTTAAACAACACTCGCGATATTTTGCTCTAGAAGGCATGAAAACACAAATATACACAACTATTTCTAGAGCAAAAACACAATTCTACACCACAACTTAATTTTAAGGCATTATTATGGCCTTTTCATCAATCTTCTTTATATCTCAGCATGCTTCGCGCACTTCTAAAATACATGGGCGATAAATCTGCCCAAAATCAGGAAGGGGACGGGCGTCTCCTTTTCGGCCCCATCACATAACCCCCTCCTGATTTTGTTGTCGTCCCGACAACATCACTCCCTCTGGCGCTTCAGTTGTAACCTCTCAGATCGTCTCGGGGCAGGACCCTCTATCGACTGCAGGGCATACCAGCCTGGTTCGGGCATTAGACCATGCACGTCCTCCCCAGGGTCTGTCTCATCTGGCGAAGCTGGTGCCTCAAGTAGGCCTAGTGTAGCATCTACCATATTCGGAGAATCATCTTTGTCCTCACTTCGTCTCAGTTCATGCGCCGCAACTCTCATCTTCAGATCTTCGTTGCCTGCTGGCCTTATCACATAAGGACCACCGCTTGCTTCTGGAATTGACGATACAATGAATTCGTCGTTGGACCACACGTCTTGTATTTTGGCCCTGTCAGTGTGGTGCACTCTTTTCCGCACTCTTTCACCCACTCGCAATGGTGTGGGGCCTGGAAGCTGATTACTTCTCTCCCTCCTGTCAGCGGCCATTTTCTGCATTCTCTCTGCAGCTTTTTGGTGGGCTATGTGCAACCTCTCTAGGTGACCTTGCAGCCACTCATCAGTCGTCTCCGGCTCTTCATCTGGGCGCGTGCCTATCATGAAGTCTAGAGGAAGCCTCGGTTCTCTGCCGAAGAGGAGGTAGTATGGTGAGTACCCTGTCGAAGAGTGGGGGGTAGAGTTGTAGACCATAACCACCTCCGCTAGATGCTCAGACCACCTTCGCTTCTGGTCGGCTGTCATGGGTCTCAGCAAATCATGCAACGTCTTGTTGAAGCGCTCGCACTGCCCGTTGCCTTTAGGATTGTAAGCTGTAGTGCGGCTCTTGTGGACTCCATATACCTTGCACAGCTCTGCGACTATCGCTGACTCGAAGTTCCGGCCTTGATCAGAGTGTATCCTCTGAGGAGCTCCGAGATACTGGAACCACTTTCCCACCAGGGCCTTGGTGACTGTTGTTGCTTTTTGGTCTCTTGTTGGTATAGCAATGGTGTACTTGCTGAACACATCTGTCAGCACTAATACATTCTCAAACCCTTTGGAATCCCGCTCTAGCAGTGTGAAATCCATTGCTACCACCTCAAGTGGTCTGGAGGCAATCAAGTTTCCCGATGGCCCATGAAACTTCAGTTGAGGTGCCTTGGCGACGTTACATCGGTTGCATCTGCGACAAAAGACGTCAACATCAGCTGTGATGCCTACCCAGAAGCACCTATTTCTCAGCAACTGCAGCATGCGCTCTCTTACCTGATGGCCCACTCTGTGAGCAGAGTCTAGTATCCGTGGTTTCATGGACTCAGGTATTACCAGTTGTTTCATGCTGGATCCACTGATCCCTTCACTGTCCGGTATAACAACCCATCTGTCACTTCGAGCCGGTTACTCTGATTAAGTAGTTTCCTTGCAGCCAAGGGGATCTTTCGAGCATCTTTTCCTGCAGGTCTGGTGCCATCCTTTACCATCTTCCTAACCATCGCTACCACATCATCAGCTCCCTGGAGATTTATCAATTCCTCACGCGAATAGGTGGGAAATGCTTGAGTGGTTGCTGGTGCTGTGGTTGATTCGGACAGTACCCTTTCACTGATATCTTTCTGGCTTGTTGCTGTCATCAACCCTATCTCATATGGTATCTGGGTAAACTCTCCGATAACCTCAGCTGTTATGCCACTTATTGCAACATCTGCATCATCCTCCAGTTCCTCGCCTGCGGTTTCAATAGGAAAACGGGACAAATAATCTGCATTTCCATTGGCTCTTGCTGCCCGATGTCGGATTGTGTAGTTAAACATCGCCATCTGGGCCATCCATCTCTGCTCTATAGCTCCCAGTTTAGCTTTCTCCCAGAAGGCCAGACCCCTATTGTCTGTAAATATCTCTACTTGTGATCCTAGCAGGTAACCTCTGAACTTCTCAGTCATGGCCCACTTAAGACCTAGCAGTTCCAGCCTCATACTGCTTTTTGAGTTTCTTTCAGAGGGTCGAAGTGTGCGACTTGCATATGCCAAGAATTTCTTTGTTCCATCTTGCACTTGCGAGAGAATTGCTCCCAATCCTTCAAATGATGCATCTACCTCCAGGATAAATGGTAGCGAGAAGTTAGGGAACCCTAGTAGCGGTGTGGAGGTTAGTGCCTTTTTCAGTGTCTCAAAGGCTACAGCACACTCTTCTATCCACAACTCTCCTATGGGTGACTTACTTCGTCATTTAGTCTGCATGCCTTGATTGAGCGCAGCCACTAAATCATGTAGCGGTTTGGCTATCTTTGCAAAGCCTGGCACAAATCTACGGTAGTAACTGGCCAATCCCAGGAATGACCGTAACTCAGTCTGGGAACGTGGTACAGGGGCCTCTTGAACAGCCTTCATCTTGTCTTCCATAGCTCCTATTCCGTCTGCTGATATAGTATGCCCCAAGAATTCAATCGTCGTCCTAAACAGCTTACATTTTCCTCCATTCAACTTCAGCCCTAGCTGGCGTAGCTTAGAGAATACTTTCTCCAGTCGGCTCAAATGGTTAGTGAAGTCAGCAGAGTACACCAAAATGTCATCAAGGTATACTAGTATCAGCTAGAACGCTAAATCATGAATACTGCTCTGCATTAATCGTTGAAAGGTGCTGGCCGAGTTGGCTAAGCCCATAGGCATCCTGGTGTATTCATAAAGTCCAAAAGGGGTAGTGAAGGCGGTTTTCTCTTGGTCTTTCTCATCCATCGCTACTTGATAGTAACCACTTGCCAGATCAAGCGATGAGAATATCTTTGCTCCTCCTAACGCATCCAGGTACTCATCTACTCGGGGTAGAGGGTATGCATCCCTCTTCGTCTTGCTGTTGAGTGCACTGAAGTCTACGCAGAGTCTAAGCCGACCATCTTTCTTCCGGACCAAAACTATTGGGGAGGCCCAAGGACTGCAACTCTCCTTGATTATTTGTTTGTCAAGCAATCCTTGTAGGTGATCCTGTACCTCTTTATAGAAAGCAGGAGGTATTCTCCTGTAAGGCTGCTTAACTGGGGTGTTATCTGTTAATGGGATGGTGTGCTTTACCCTGTCCGTGTACCCTACATCTGTCTCATCTGTGGCAAAAAGATCGGCATAGCGTCTCAACAATGCTCTTACTTCCTGCTCCTCAGTCTCACTGCCCTCAAACCCGGTCATGTCAATTGGGCACATCTCTTGCTCTGGATTCGTATATGGTGGACTTGCTGACATTTCTACCTCTTGAGCTCCTACAACTCTGAAATATGTGCTATAGTCCACCCCAGCTTCTGTCAGTATTCCTACTTGTGTCCCGGGAGCTAAAAACAAGTCGTCATCTCCCAAATTTATGGCCTGAATATCACAGGACCCACTTCTAAGAACAGTCAATGTATGACTCATAATCAGCCCTCTGTGTTCTAAGTCTCTGTTTGGCTCAAAGAGAAAAGTACTTTCTGACTGGCCTCCTCTCCTGCATTTGACTGTTATGGCCCTGATCGATCGAGCAGGTATGTGGGTTTGCTTTCTCCCAGCTACCCATACTTTTATAGAGTCTGACTTCTGCGTCATCCCCTGATTCCTTGGAGGGTCCCATCTTAGTATGTTCTGTATGTTTGGGATTTCCACAAGGACATTAGTACCTATGATCCCTGGTGTTTTCTTCTGGTTTCTAGGTCCTTGTACTTCCTTGACAACATAAACCCCACAGTTTTTCACTACTGTGCACCCAACTTGTATGTCCACCACTAAGTGACCAATATATGGAATGGTGGCACCATTTGCTGCTGTCAGGCGCACCCATCTACCCTCATCCAAGGGGAGCCCTCCAAACATCTCTCTGAAACATTGCTCTGTGATGGTAGACACCTGTGAACCTGTGTCAAACACACAATTTACCTCTTTCCCTTCCATCAGCACTACTCCTTCAGGCCGACCTCCTACCATCTTGATCCGGTTTTCTTGGTGCTCTCCCTTCACGTTTCTTTCTTCAAGCTCCTGTGGATTTGGTCCGCTGCTGGTCGACATTTCCTGTGATGGTTGAATCTCTAACCTTCCTTCTGAGTGGCGGTCCTTCTGCCTGCGCTCCACTTTGTGTGATGCCCTAGCCGCAGAGTTACCAAACGGACAGCTCGCCACTAAATGTTGTGCTGACTTGCATTGGAAACATCTTCTAGGTAGAGGACCACATGGACACCTGGCAGCTATATGATTCCCAAAATCAGCGCAGTTATAGCACCTGATTCTCTGGCTGCCATTCCATAAATGACGTTTCTTTCTACTTCTGTACCAGCGGCTGTCCCCGTGGCGTCTAGAGATGGTCCTCCTGTTAATGACCCCCACTTGTCGCACCAACCTCTCAGTCTCCCTATTATTTGGAGAAACAGGCCCTTTCCTTCCATTTACATTCTTCCTCATGCCAACCTGTGATTGTCTGCCCCCTCTACCTGTACTCTTTCTATTCGAGTCACAAAGCTCCCCTTCCACAGCCTGACTCCCAGCCACAGAGGGGTCTAGTTTAGTGCCTGTTGTGGGCATTCCCTCTGGACGTGCCCTAAATTTTTGCACCGAAAGCATCGGATGGCCCTCGCCGGCCTTCTCTGCCTGTCTTGCATTTCAGCCATTTGGCGCTTCAGCTGTGCGACCTCTGCTCTGAGTTGCTCCACTACGGCGTTTCCTTCATGTGACCAGGGTGCCATTTCTTCGTCGGATGCTGTGACTGTGGCTATCCCAGCTCTTGCTGTTTGACCACTCCCAGTCCACCTCAGAGCATCATCTCTTATGGACACAAATGATACTGCAGGGTCGTGCCGGACCCTGTCCTCCATCATTCTCCGCGTCAAGTCGTCCCTTAGACTGGCAACAAACTGGTCCCTTAGCACTGTTTCGTCAAGCTTGACACCACTGGCTTTCTCCTGCGCCCCTGCTGCCTGCTCAAATATCTCATGCAGCCTATGGGCAAACTCATGCACCGATTCCCGTGGCCCTTGGTACGCTGAATAAAATAGCGCCATTAGTTCTTGGGTGCTCCTCGATTCTCCATACACCCTGAGTATGGCCTGAAGCATTGCCTCTGGGTCATTGTCTCTTACTTGTATCCGCAGCTCCCTGCGGACAACTGGGGTCACACTGTCGAGTATCACATCGGTTTGATCCTCCTTACTCATGTAGCCGGACCTCCACGCAGCTCTAACCTCCCTTGCATAGTCCTCCGCGTTTGGCCCTGTGCGTTCTCCAAAAGTTCTCACTTTCTTGTGGGTTGACACCAACATGTACTGTCCGTGTCCTGCCTGGGGCAGTGGACCTGCTACTGATCCCTCAGTTGGCACCACTGATGCTCCGACCACTTGTGTTGGATCTGCATCCTCATGCTCCCCTTTGCTCGTAGCACGTGTGCTCCTCGCGGCCATCTTGCTGCCGGACCGCACTGCTGGGTGTTTACACTATTTGTTCGTTTGCTGTTTGCTCGGTGTCACTGTCTGCCTGATCCTATCGACGACGCCAATTGTGACAGGGTGGGCGAGATGATGATGAATATTTATATTGTGATATGTGATCACTCTCTTTTCACACTCGCACCGACCCGAACAACAATCAAAACTCTTATTCTGAGGCAGGGGCTGTATTTATTTTTACAACCCATTCAGTGACAAAGCAAACATTAAACAAATAAACCAACGAACATAACAAAACAAAACACCCAACAGTGCCCGATGCTAATGTGTCATGTCTTCGTTCTTCTGCTACCGATACAGGGCTAGCCTAACTTCGTTTGCTCTCTCGTCTGGGCTGATACTAGGAAAGGTCGCTGCTGGCAAAGTAGCCCGCTTGTTCGTTCGTTCGTTCTTTTGTCTACTATGTTGCTGTTATACCCTGTTCAACCTGAAAGTTGGTTATAATTGGGGTATATAGGGTGTTATCGTCTTCACTGGTATCTCGTTCGTAGTCCTGGAGGTGACTGGTCCTGAAAAGGACCACTATCTGGCTGTCTGGGTTCCTCTTTGTCCGTTTGTGGTGCCGTGTCGCGCTCATGGTGTTTTTTATGTCCTGCCTCACTATCTGGCTTGTTTGGTTTTGTGTGTTTCTACGCTCTTAGTTTCTGTTGCTCTTGTCTTCTTGCTCTCCTGTATCTGTGACAGTGCTTTTTTTAATTATCGTTGGTAGTAGCTGTTCTAGCGTTTCTTGGATGATTTCTTTTACTGCTTGGTTGTTCGATTTAGTTTCTTGCGTGCTGTTTGATGATATTTCCTCAATGGCTATTCTTTCTGCTTCTATTCTTTTGAGTATTTTTGTGTTTTCTTCTTTCAGCTCTGTCAGCTTCTTGACATCTGTTTCTACTTGCTGCTGGATTCTTTTCATTTCTTCCATCACGTGTTTTATGTTCTGAATGTTTATCGCATCTTCTCCACTGTCGGTTGGTTCTTCGGCGGCCTGCTTGCTGTTGTTTTCGATTCGCAACTTCATTTTCATTTCTCTGATTTCAGCGGTCAGCTTGTGTAACTGTCGTCTGTCTATCGTGCGTTGTTTTTCTGCAACATCCGCAGCCCCTCTGTGTTTTGCCTCCTTGAAGGGGATGTTTTTGGAAACCGCTTCCTTCAGGATGCTCTTGGTTTCCTGGAACATCGGGCAGCCTCGGTATCTAGCCCCATGGTTTCCGAGGCAGTTTGCACAGGTGCGGTTTGAGTTTATTGCTTTGTAGTTGTTGTCCTCCTTCGCCTTGGGACAATCGCTGTATAGGTGGCCACCCGCACAATATCGACAGACTGCATCTCTCCTGCACGTTTTCTTTGTGTGCGAAAACTGCTGGCAGTTTGAGCACTGCATCACCGGAGGGATATAGGCTTCTGTCTTTTTGGTTGTTGTTTCGAGCGTCAGTCTCTCGGGTCTTGTCGATCCTTCTACCGTAACTATCATCAGATTGGTATCTTTCTTTGCCCAGGTTTTTAGTCTTTCGACCTGCGTGATTTTTAGATTTGTGTTTTCATCCTGAAGGCGTCTGTGGACCTCGGCTTCGGAACAACTGGTATCCACCCCTCTGATGACCAACTTCTTTGTTGTTATGTACTTCTCCACCACCACTTTTATTTGGTGGGGCAACTGGACTTCTTTTGGACTAGATTCCAGTTCGGTCATCAGTGAAGTGGTTGTTGTGGTGTTGTTGAGCGAAAGCACGACTCCCTTTTCGTGCCTCCCTACTTTAGCGATACCTCTTCTTCCAGTTATCACCTCGAGGATGTTGATCACTTTGTTGTCGGGTAGGGCCCTGAGTGAGGCCTCACTTCCTGACGTCTGGGTGATCTTTACGATCCTCTCCCGTATCGTTTCTGCGTTATTTGTCCCTTTGGTGTTTGGTCTTTGTTTCCCTCCACAGTCTTGGCTCGAATCTTGCTCCCGTTCTTTGTTATAAGGTGTTATATCTTGCTTCTGGGCCCTTGAGTTGTCTGCTGTTGTTTCCGTAGGACCAGGAATGGTAGCTTGCTTCTCAGTGTTTTCGATGTTCAGCACTCCTGGGTCTACTTCTACTATCGCTTCTTGAAGAGCGAGTCTAAGGACCTCGTCTCCGTCGTCAATTCTTCGAAGTGCTTCTATATTGGTCTCTGCGATATCTTCCTCTTGTACCTGTCTGTGTTGCTGAGCTGCCTCTATCAATTCTTTCATAGTGCTTGCAGGTGGGTCGGCTGTCATCTCGGCATCGTGTGGTGGTGTCAACGGTGTTTTGTGCAGCATCTCTGTGGTAGATAGGGTTTCTGCTGACGATTTGGGTATGTGCGGTGGTGGCCCCCTGGTTTCAAGCTCCTGTCTTCTTTTCTCTCTTCTTTCATGCATCTGCTTTATCTGTTGATGCGCTCTCAACGTGTCTTTATATTCTGGGTCTTTATAATCTTGGCCATAGACGTTTGCTTCTGCCCTTTTCTGTATTCTTTCCATCATCGGCTCCAACTGTTGTATCGCTCTCAATATTTCTTCATGTTCTGGGTCTTCTTCATCATCTTCTTCCTCGCTCGCCTTGAAAAGGACGGTGGATGCGTTGTGCCTGTTTACTTCATCTAGGCCAGGGACGTTTGCATCTGCTCTCTCCTCTGCCTCGCAAGGAGTCGGGCCACTCAGACTCTCAGTCATCGCGCTTGCAGGTAGGTTTGCTGTTTTTCCCGGCTGGCTGTTTTTGCTTTGGTTCAGCGCTGGTGGGCTGGTGTAGATCTTTCTATTCTTGGCGTGCGGTTTTTTTCGGGTCATTTTGACGATAATGCGAACTTTTCTCGAATAGTGGCGTCCTGAGAAGGACGTTGGTGTCTTGAAAAAGAAGCCCGCTTGCCGGCCGCTATCTCTTTTTATAAACCGCTAAGCCTAAACACTCAACTTAGTCCGCGCGCGCAGTAATGCGCTACTTAAACAACACTCGCGATATTTTGCTCTAGAAGGCATGAAAACACAAATATACACAACTATTTCTAGAGCAAAAACACAATTCTACACCACAACTTATTTTTAAGGCATTATTATGGCCTTTTCATCAATCTTCTTTATATCTCAGCATGCTTCGCGCACTTCTAAAATACATGGGCGATAAATCTGCCCAAAATCAGGAAGGGGACGGGCGTCTCCTTTTCGGCCCCATCACATGTGGAAGAGAGCATGGAAATTCGATATTTGTGTCATTCATTTATTTTGTCCTTTTTTCAGCTTGTGCGAACTTGCACGTTACTCTTTTTTTTTTTTTTTTTTTTTTTTTTTTTTTGTGTGGTGTGGTAAATTGTTTAGAATAAACTTATAAATATGCACTGGATCAGTTTGTCTTTCACTATACTGTACCTGTATTCCTTAACTGTCCAGTTGTGTCGGTGGATATTAATTAGTGTAAACCTTATCTCCTCGGGGCAAGAGGTGGGGAGACAGTAGCTATAAAAACAAGTCACAAGCAACAGAAAATTAGCAAACTTACTAACTACTCATAGGACAAGGAAAGACAACGAGGTTAACAAAAAACAAAAAACAACTCAAAAAGAACAAATACTAATACAAATTAAAACCAAGTGTAAAGGGCAATAGTTATCTATAAACAATACAAAAGATAAAATACAATGACAAATACTAATATAAATTAAAACCAGCAACTGCAAAAGACAATAGTTATTTAAATTTAATACAAAATTAGTAAATAAAATGACACTAAATACCACAATTATAACCAATTTTCAGGTTGAACAGGGTAGACCAAGATGGAACGAGAAGAGGCAATAATGGTCAGCTGTTAAGTGCCCGCTCTCCACCCATCACCGCTTCAAAACAACAACAAACAACGAGGGAGAGTCAATCTAGGTTCTCACCCTTAAATCTATAAGTCTCATCCTCTACAATCACTTTAAATTCTCATCTTAAGCTATCTTCTCAGACTTTCCTCAGACTTGGTGTCTTGTCTCTTTACTCAGACAGTCTCTTAAATAAGCCATTTTGTGACAGGCTCTAACTAAACTGACTGACTATCTAGATTTTGCCAATGACCTGGCTCTTCTGTCCCCCGTAATTGTAAGATTAATACTATTGGGAGTAAAACATTCATAAATTAAATTCTCACATTTTTTGTATAAGCCTATCCATTTCCAGCTTCTTCTTCCCATGTCTTGTTCCCCTGGCACTTGTCTGGTTCTTGTCATCAGTTCCACATTAGTGATCTTGTCATCAGTTCCACATTAGTGATCTTGTCATCAGTTCCACATTAGTGATCGTGTCATCAGTTCCACATTAGTGATCTTGTCATCAGTTCCACATTAGTGATCTTGTCATCAGTTCCACACTAGTGATCTTGTCATACCATTTCAATCCTTCTATTCTACACTCGTAATATTTGATGTCACCCAATGTAGCATTGCTACTTTCTTTTAAAATGTTTAATTAACTGGCTCCACAAATTCAGTGAGTCATGCATAAACTGACACAATGGATGGGTTTGAAAAAAAATCGAAAAAAGGTGATTCGTCTTACGAGGACAAAAGACAAAGAAAATAGTCTACGTTACGGCCACAAGGCCTTCGTCAGGAAAGGGAAGAAAGTGAAGGCTAGATAGGACACATAAAAACTTAATAAAATAATAAAATAAAACCTAGGTACTTCCCTGAAGGCAAGAACCGAAATCCTATCAAAATCGCTGTCTGCTGATGAGAGCGTGGCTGAACAGGAAGTGACTTTCGCCGCCGGATGTACACAATACATACTAAGAAACTAAAAAACGAAACCGGACAATAAACTAGACAGAATGAGTGGGAGATAAATAAATATGAAATAAAAAATCAAGACAAATGTATATTGGCATACAAATAGAAGAATAGGATAAGAGTGGAGAAAGTAAAATAGAGCAAGAGAGGAAAGGGTGACCTCAGACAAAGGTGTGAAAAGTGTTGAGACCGGCTGGTTTTAGACACCCCATGCGGTGGATAAAGACGGTTCTCAAGCTGTTCTCGGCTGGCAGTGTCAGAGGAGCAGGATCGGATCGCTGTGACCTGGATGTCGATGGGACCATGGTGGTCAGGACCATTGAAGTGTATGGCAACTGGTGTAGACTTTTGCTGAGCGATGTCATTTAAGTGCTGGCTAAATCTGTCCCCAAGTCGTTTGCCTGTTTGGCCAATATAGGTTTTGCAGCAACGTTTACATATGATCGTATAAATGACATTGCGCGATTCACACGTGAAGCTGCTAGTGATGGTGTACGTAGCCTTAGGAAAGGACACCTTCTGGGTTGAGATGACATACTTGCACGTGTTGCATCGTGTCCGACCACAGGGTAGTGTGCCAAAGTGAGTGGCATTCTCCTTTGGGAGACGGCTGTGAACAAGAAGATCCTTCAAGTTCTTGTCTCGTCTATATGCCACCAAAGGTGCTTCACTGAATACTTCTTGGGTCACAGGCTCTGCTTGGAGGATAAGGAGGTGGCGGAAAAGGATCTGTCTGACAGCAGTACTGTGAGGGTGATGGGTCAAGATTAATTTGACTCTATCCGAAGTATATTTATAGTGAGGTTTGAGGGCCTCCTGACGAGAGATGGGGAGCACACGTTGTTCCTAGGGCTTTCAACGTATGCGCGTAATGGCCGCCAGTCACTCCCGCCTTTTATCAGACCTCAGTGCCCAACAGACCCAGCTTCTGCTTCGCTTACGTTGTCTCACCTCTAACAACTTCCCTTTCTATTCTATGATACGCACCACTATCCACACACTGAACCGGCAGCTGCATGAGTTCCTTTCCACGTCTACTTACTTACTTAGTCGTTCCCCTTCTACCGTGAGGTGTAGAGGTTTGGAAGAGAGAGCGCCAGACCATTCTATCAGCTGTCTTCTTCCTGGCCTGGTTCCATTCTAGTCCTCGGTCCTTCAAAGATTGTCTAATGTTGTCCTCCCAGCGGACTCTGGGTCGTCCTGGAGGTCTGGATCCCTGGCTCTTTGTTTCTCATGCTTGTCGTGGTAGCCGATCTTCTCCCATTCTGCAGACATGTCCAAACCATCTTAGTTGGGACTGTTCTATTTGGGTCTGCAGCGGATGGGGATTTTAGGCCTTGACGGATCGTCTGGTTGCGGACCATGTCTCTTCTTGTTACTTCAACCACTTTCCTCAGATACCTCATTTCTGAGGTCTGGATCTTGCTTTTGTGGGTTGTAGTCATTGCCCACGACTCGCATCCATATTTCAAGACTGGGACATAGGTGGAGCGGTATACAGCCATCTTCGTTTTCTTACCAACCTCTTTCTTGCTGAGGAATCCACGATTTATGGCCTGAAAAAGTCTCCCAGCCGCTGCTTTTCGAGTGGCCAACTCTTCTTTGATGCCTCCCTTTCGGTCTATAATAGCTCCGAGATATTTAAAGTGGTCGACCTGCTCCAGGACCTGTTCTCCCAACTTAATCTGATGTTTTCTTTCTTCTCGTGATATCACCATGGATTTTGTTTTAGAGCTGCTTATGACCATCCCTCTCTTCTCCAGCTCTTCCTTCCAGACTTGCAGGTTGGATTGGAGATGTGCCTCTGATTTAGCAATCAGGGCAACATCATCAGCAAATGCCAGCTCCGAAATATAGACCTGTCTCATCTTCCAGTACCCCACTGAATACTTTCTTGTTCTCTCCTTACATGCCTTGATGACATCGTCCATAAGGAGTATGAAGAGGTAAGGTGATAGGATATCACCTTGTCTTACACCAGTGGTGGTCCTGAACTCTTCTGACTTATGGTTTGCTGTCCTCACATAATTTCTGCAAGACTTGTAGAAGCTCTGTATAGCATGAATCAGAGGTGCTGGAATATTCTTCCTTGCCAAACAGTCCGAAAGTTTGCTCCAGGGGACCCTGTCAAACGCCTTTTCCAGATCTATGAAACAAAGATGGATCTCACTCTTATACTCAAGGGCCTTTTCACTTAGCTGTCTGAGTGTGAAGATTAAGCCTTGAGTACTTCGGTTTGCTCGGAATCCGCACTGGACCTCATCCAATTGTGGCTCAGCTAGGCGTCGGAGTCTCTGCTCTAGGATTCTAGAGTAGATTTTACCAGGGACACTGAGAAGGGATATGCCTCTATGGTTTCCACATTGTCGATTGTCACCCTTTTTGAAAATTGGTCTTATGATGGCAATCTCCCAATCCTTTGGTATGGTCTTGTTGCACCATGCTGCCTGTAGGACCTTTAGGAGTAATAGGTCGCCTGATGCTCCCATGTACTTAACCATTTCTGGTGTTATACCATCATGCCCTGCTGCTTTGCCCATCTTGATTTTCTCTAGTGCTGCCCTCAGTTCTTCCATCTTTATGTCATCTTCACCATCATTGGTTTTCTCTTCTGTGCTAGGGGTTATCATTTCTGATGCTTCACCATGCTCACCATCCAGGAGTTCTGAGAAATATTCTTTCCATCTTTCCATTACTTCCTTCGGGGCAGTAAGCAATTTGCCTTGCTTGTCCTTTATAAATTTGAGAGGGCATTGTTTTTCTTTCCTCATGTTCTTTAGGGTCTTATAGAACAATTTCTGGTTTTCTTGTGCATCTTTTTCTAGCTTTTCTCCAAATTCTTCCCAGGACTTCTGTTTTGCTGCTAGCACTTTGTTCTTTGCTTCTGTTCTGAGTGTCACATATTCTCTATATTTTTCCATTTGTCCTATTGTGTTTTTAGCTCCTAAGTATTGTTTCCATGCCATTTTCTTCTCTCTTATTTTCTCTTTGACTTCCTCTGTCCACCAAGGTGTCCTCTTTCTCTGGTTCCCAAGTCGGACTTCACCGCATGCTTCTGCAGCAGCTGTCTTTATGATATCCTTGAATTTATTCCAGAGGGTTTGCAAGTCATCAGGTCGTTCTTCTGTGTTGCTCACTGCTGTAGCAGTAAGCCCCTGATATCTGGTCTTAATTTCTGGCTCTCTCAGCTTGTAGGTCCTAATGCTCATTTCTCCTGCTCGTTTACTTGGTTTCTTGCGTGATGTTGGGCAGTTCCTAGGCTGAGCAACTCTTTCAGTTGTTCGTTTGATTGTTAGCAGGTAGTGATCACTTCCAATCTCTGGCCCCCTCCAGACTCTTGCATCTCGGACATATCTGAATGAGCTTCTCCGAACAATGGCATAGTCGATCACTGACTTCTCATTCTTGGTTGGTTCACATCTAGTGTATGCATGTATGCGCTTATGGGGGAACTTTGTGTTTGTAATGATTAGATTCTGCTCACTGCAGAATCTAAGGAGTCGCTTTCCATTGTCATTGAGAGTATCTTCTCCATATCTTCCGATAACTCCACCCCATCTAGCATGGTCATTTCCAACTCTGGCATTAAAATCTCCGAGCATGATAACTTCATCTAGGCAGTCATCCACTGTCCTTTGAAGCAGCTCAAAGAATTCCTCCTTGACCTCTGCTCTCTCATCCTCATTTGGCCCATACACTATGACCAGGTTGACTATGGTTTCTCCTTCTTTTAGTTTTACAACCATAATGCGCTCCGAGACAAAGTTCCATCCCTTGATACTATCTTTTTGATTTTGGGCCACAATGCAACCCACGCCCCCTTTAGCTCTTTCAGATATGGGTACACCACTGTAGAGCAACGTGTTGCCATCGAGATCCATGACTCCTTGTCCTTTTTTCTTCGTTTCCGTTATAGCCAGGATTTCTAGTTTTGCTTTCCTCATCTCTTCCACCAGCTCCTCTTCCTTCCCATTTATACTTCTTGTGTTCCAAGTTCCATAAGTCGTAGTCCGTAGTCCGTTCCAGTTCGTCGCCTTTAGAATCAGTCCGGTTTTCTCTCTTGTATTGCTCGTAATCATAGTTTAAGACAAACAGGTGATTGGCCCGTTGTGCCTTTGCATGGTGGAGGGGCTGCCTCCTTACGGCCTCCATGCAGGCCGCCCTCCTCTTTTTTCATCCGGGCTTGGGACCGGCATTGGCGGAGTTTCCACGTCTAAACACCATAAACTATCCCGTCTCATCCCTACCCCCAAAGCTACCCCTCCATCCTCCACTCCATCATGCACTCAGGTAGTCTGCATCCCCCCAGATCTACCCCTCTCTGAGGGAGAGCGCTGTGTTCTTAGTAAGGGCTTAAAATTTGTTCCTCTTCGTCCGACCCTAGACCAATACAATCTCCTCCAGGATGTTCATCGGTTTCACCGTCGCATGAGGCTGAAGCTCCATTTCAGAGAGGAAGACAGCACTCCGCTGTCTCAGGCTGAATCCGACATCTTCGCACGCTTTTCTGACTCTACTAAACCTCCCTTTACACCTAAACCTGAAGCCTCTCATGCCCTGGACCTGTATTTCAAGAACACCATCCATGACATTCAGCAGCTCCGCCCTCGTAGATTGCATTATTCCAATCTCACTTCGGCGGAGTCCGGTGCTCTCTCCCTTCTTCGCCGTAGAGACGACATTGTCATTAAACCGGCTGACAAGGGAGGAGCCATTGTCGTCTGGCAGAAGGACTTGTACCTAAGTGAAGGTAAAAACCAGTTGACCAATGGCTCTTTTTACAGGTCCAGGACCAGCGATGCGACTGTCTCTAACAATCGCATTGTACACAACACTATTAAACAGCTCATCACTAGTAATGCTCTTCCTCCTGAAGCATCTCATCTTAGGATTCATGACAGCTCTATGGGCAAGCCTGTATTCTACATGCTTCCCAAAATTCATAAGATCGAAAACCCTGGAAGACCTATTGTCTCAGCCTGTTCCTGCCCTACTGAGCACATTTCTGACTTCCTCGATAGCATTTTCAATTGAGAATCTTCCCTCCTTTATTAAAGACACCAATCATGCTCTTACCACTTTCTCCTCTATCCGACTCCCAGCAGACCGCTCCTACCGTCTTTTCTTGTTAGACGTCTGTTCTCTGTATACTTCTATTCCCCACTCTGATGGTCTCTGAGCTCTTCGGTTTTTTCTAGACCAGCGCACTTGCCCTTCCATATCCACTGACACTCTTCTCCGTCTTGCTGAACTGGTCCTTCAACTGAATTCCTTTGAATTCAATGGTCAGTTTTTTGACCAAATTAGTGGTGTTGCCATGGGTACGAAGATGGGTCCTAGCTATGCCTGTCTATTCATGGGCCACTTGGAGCATCAGATATGGCAACAATACTCCGGTCCTTTCCCCGGGTTTTACCGCAAATATATCGATGATGGCATAGGTCTCACCGATATATCTGAGACTGATTTATACCGCTTCATCGACTTTGTCAACCACTTTCACCCCACCATCAAGTTCACCTCCCTCGTCTCCACAGTATCTGGCAACTTCCTTGACATTACTATTTCTATCACGCCCTCCGGCCTTGATACCTCAGTATACTACAAGCCGACAGATGCCCACAGCTACCTCCTGTATACCTCTTCTCATCCTCGGGCCTGTCGTGACTCCCTTCCGTTTTCACAACTTCTCCGCCTCCGCCGTTTGTGTCAAGACGACGATGACTTCCACTTCCGAGCAAATGAGATGTTGGATTTCTTCCGTAGCAGACTTTATCCGGAACATGTTCTCACCTCTGCTCTCCCCATCTCTCGTCAGGAGGCCCTCAAACCTCACTATAAATCCACTTCGGATAGAGTCAAATTAATCTTGACCCATCACCCTCACAGTACTGCTGTCAGACAGATCCTTTTCCGCCACCTCCCTATCCTCCAAGCAGAGCCTGTGACCCAAGAAGTATTCAGTGAAGCACCTTTGGTGGCATATAGATGCGACAAGAACTTGAAGGATCTTCTTGTTCACAGCCGTCTCCCAAAGGAGAATGCCACTCACTTTGGCATACTACCCTGTGGTCGGACACGATGCAACACGTGCAAGTATGTCATCTCAACCCAGAAGGTGTCCTTTCCTAAGGCTACGTACACCATCACTAGCAGCTTCACGTGTGAATCGCGCAATGTCATTTATACGATCATATGTAAACGTTGCTGCAAAACCTATATTGGCCAAACAGGCAAACGACTTGGGGACAGATTCAGCCAGCACTTAAATGACATCGCTCAGCAAAAGTCTACACCAGTTGCCATACACTTCAATGGTCCTGACCACCATGGTCCCATCGACATCCAGGTCACAGCGATCCTTCTTCTTCTTCCTTCTTCCTCGTTCGTCCTGAAAAGGACGGTGGTTGCGTTGTGTCTGTTTGCACCTAAGCTGTGATATCTGCACCTTTCGGTCGACACATCCGACTTCTGCACGGCATTTTTTAAGGACCGGGTTTGCCTTCCCATTTCGATCCGTGCTCGCTCAGCCAGCCTGCACTGCTGCAGACTGTTTCCAGGACCACCACGTGGAGGTGGAGCACGGTCTTGACCAGCTCTGGCCGATCCTGCTCCTCTGACACTGCCAGCCGAGAACAGCTTGAGATCCGTCTTATCCACCGCATGGGGTGTCTAAAACCAGACGGTCTCAACACTTTTCACACCTTTGTCTGAGATCACCCTTTCCTCTCTTGCTCTATTTTACTCTTTCCACTCTTATCCTATTCTTCTATTTGTATGCCAATATACATTTGTCTTGATTTTTTATTTCATATTTATTTATCTCCCACTCATTCTGTCCAGTTTATTGTCCGGTTTCGTTTTTTAGTTTCTTAGTATGTATTGTATACATCCGGCGGCGGAAGTCACTTCCTGTTCAGCCACGCTCTCATCAGCAGACAGCGATTTTGATAGGATTTCGGTTCTTGCCTTCAGGGAAGTACCTAGGTTTTATTTTATTATTTTATTAAGTTTTTATGTGTCCTATCTAGCCTTCACTTTCTTTCCTTTCCTGACGAAGGCCTTGTGGCCGTAACGTAGACTATTTTCTTTGTCTTTTGTCCTCGTAAGACGAATCACCTTTTTTCGATTTTTTTTTCAAACCCATCCATTGTATTCCACGTCTTACCGCAGTTCCCCTCCACTTCCTCGATTATAAACTGACACAGTAATGTAGTCTGGGTCAGTCTGACAGAAGATCGCATACATGCCTACATAAGTAACACATACAGTCATCGTAGCGCAACCATGCGTAAACATTGTCGTCTGCTATTAAACTATGTAAATAATACCGCCGCGCCACACAGCTGCACGGACGCATAGTTAATTGGAGAAAACCTTGAGTCCCGTGAACAGTAAATAAATTAGTAAATAAATAAATAGAGGAAATTAACAGGTACTCGTTGGACATAAAGGATGACACTAGACAACAGAAAAGAAAATATAAGTGATAGGCTTACCGGGAAACGAACCTAGGACCAACCAAACGGCGCCATCGCCTTGCGAAGCTCGGCCAATTTTGCATCCCAAAAAAGTGCATTATTGGCTGAGGTCATTCTCATGACACTCACACAACTGTGGTATATAGGACCCGTGGACAACCCAGACAGTTTAAAGACGCAATCACTAATATAACTTTCCTATCAGCAAGTATAAACCAAATAAAGGCCGAAATACTTGTGTCCAGTAATGTGTAGTGGAAGACGAATACCACAGAATAGACGGGTAGGTTAAAGTCACAGATGGGTGAACTCTTAAATAAATAATGGAGAAAACCTTGAGTCCCGTGAACAGTAAATAAATTAGTAAATAAATAAAGGTAATTAACAGGTACTCGTTAGGAAAGTTATATTAGTGATTGCGTCTTTAAACTGTCTGGGTCGTCCACGGGTCCTATACACCATAGTTGTGTGAGTGTCATGAGAATCACCTCAGCCAATAATGCACTTTTTTGGGGTGCAAAATTGGCTGAGCGTCCTTTCACAATGTAAATGTCACAGCAAGGCGATGGCGCCGTTTGGTTGGTCCTAGGTTCGATTCCCGGTAAGTCTATCACTTATATTTTCTTTTCTGTTGTCTAGTGTCATCCTTTATGTCCAACGAGTACCTGTTAATTATCTTTATTTATTTATTTACTAATTTGTTTGCCTTAAAAGCTTATTACAAGAAATAACACAGAGAAAACCAAATTGATCTTAAAGGCGACAAAGCTGGTAGGAACCAGGCCAGGAGGAAGACACCCGATAGGATAGTATGGCGCTCTCTCTGTCAAACCTCTACACCCCAGGGTAGAAGAGGAACGATTACGTAAGCAAGTAATTCTTACACACACACATTCAAACCCCACATCGGGACCGAAGACGCAGCAACAGTGATAAATGCAGCTACCCATAGCTTGACTGCTTGCGTCAGGGTCAGCGAACCAGAGCTGACCAAGACCCTACTCCACCTCCAAGTGGTGGTCCTGGAAACAGGCTGCATCACTGCAGTCTGGCTGAGAGAGTAGGGATCGAAGAGGGAAGGCTAACCCGGTCCCATAAAAGCCATGCTGAAACCGGATGTGTCGGGCCGACAGGGGCAAATATCGCAGCTTTGCTGTAAACAGCGACACAACGTAAGAAACGTCCTATTCAGGACGAACGCAGAAGAAGGAGAAACCCCATATCAAGTAAAGACGTATTTGTCTTGTCTACGAGAATTAACGCCTTCCTGTCTTATCGCTTACGGTCAGTATGAAAAGGTTATGGTTCCTTATTTGTCACAATTTGTCTCTTCAAATAGCTAAAGAAACCTGTGTACACAAAACGGTCTTAAATAACTGGCAGAAACCAGAGTCCTCGGTGACCCATTGTGTGTGACTGGAGCGTTTGTTATTTATTTAAGGTCGAGGAAGTTGAGGCAGTCATTTCCCTATCCTGGCACGCGCCCATAAGCGTTAGGACTTTGCCGCCTTCAGAGAAGTACCTATTTTTTTAATTTATATATTTTTTATATATCTTTTTAGGTTCTCATGTGTCCTATCTAACCTTCATTTTCTTTCCTTTCCCTGACGAAGGCCTTGTGGCCGTAACGTTGGCTATTTTCTCATTCTTTTGTCCCCGTAAGACGAATCACCTTTTTTCGATTTTTTTTCCACACCCATCCATCTTATTTATTTAAATAGCGCGTTTGTGTTTGTTTAAAGTGTTTGCTACGTTACTGTTTAGCGCCCCCCTTTCAGCCATTAACCGCATGCATGTAAGTGTTGGTTAAATCAGGACCCCCTCTTTTAGTGTTATATATTTCCTGATTGAGCGTACGTTTTGTACTGTGTTGTATTAATTCTTTATGATGACCCTTTTTTGTCACTACTGTTGGTGTTGTAAGAAAATTAAGTTTTGTTTTTTTCTCCGAATATTTCGTTCCTTCATCCTGTCGTATTTTAAATTATTGCTTTTGTTTTTTGTGATATATTGTTTCACTATTTTTTTTAAATTGCAAGTGGAGACTTAGTGTCCATTAAATTTTCTATATTCAGTTCTTTTTTGCAGTTTTTACTGTAATCTTTTATATTTTGTGTGTATTTGTTCGTCTTTTCATACTCCTCATGGACGATGTTATCAAGGCATGTAAGGAGAGAACAAGAAAGTATGCAGTGGGGTACTGGAAGATGAGACAGGTATGTATTTCAGAGCTGGCATTTGCTGATGATGTTGCCCTGATTGCTAAATCAGAGGCACATCTCCAATCCAACCTGCAAGTCTGGAAGGAAGAGCTGGAGAAAAGAGGGATGGTCATAAGCAGCTCTAAAACAAAATCCATGGTGATATCACGAGAAGAAAGAAAACATCAGATTAAGCTGGGAGAACAGGTCATGGAGCAGGTCGACCACTTTAAATACCTCGGAGCTATTATAGACCGAAAGGGAGGCATCAAAGAAGAGTTGGCCACTCGAAAAGCAGCAGCTGGGAGACTTTTTCAGGCCATAAATCGAGGATTCCTCAGCAAGAGAGAGGTTGGTAAGAAAACGAAGATGGCTGTATACCGCTCCACCTATGTCCCAGTCTTGACATATGGATGCGAGTCATGGGCAATGACTACAACCCACAAAAGCCAGATCCAAACCTCAGAAATGAGGTATCTGAGGAAGGTGGTTGAAGTAACAAGAAGAGACATGGTCCGCAACCAGACGATACGTCAAGGCTAAAATCCCACCCCCTGCAGACACAAGTAGAACAGTCCCAACTAAGATGGTTTGGCCATGTCTGCAGAATGGGAGAAGATCGGCTACCACGACAAGCATGGGAAATAAAGAGCCAGGGATCCAGACCTCCAGGACGACCCAGAGTCCGCTGGTAGGACAACATTAGACAATCTTTGAAGGACCGAGGACTAGAATGGAACCAGGCCAGGAGGAAGACAACCGATAGGATAGTCTGGCGCTCTCTCTTCTAAACCTCTACACCTCACGGTAGTAGGGGAACGACTAAGTAAGTAAGTGTATTTGTTCGTATTTCTTGCATTCCAGCAAGAAGAGAGGATTGTTATTAGATTTATAACATCCTTCACAGATGGGTTCCTCTATTCTAAACACGTCCGTTCCCATGTTGTGTATATTACAGCGCAGTTCGTGTTCTAGAATCCCATCCCTGGGGTTAGAGGGGTAGACGAATACCGAAAAAACACACGGAGAAGAAAAATGGAGAAGGAAATGAAAGGGATAACGAAGACTTGGAAAAACCTTGAGATTACAGCACAGAGCTGGAGGACTTGGTATGAACTTGTTGAAGAGCTAAACGGTTATGAATGAATGAATGAATGTGTGTGTATGAACTTGTTGAATAGCTAAACAGCTATGAGTGAATGAATGTGTGTGTATGTTTGTCGTTGTGTGACGCTACGGCACTGCGTACAAGCATGTCATGGCCTGTGACAATTTTACACATGACTGCGTTTTTTTAATGGTTGTATGCAAATAATGACATCCAGAAAATTAGACTGTCATAAATGGGTGCTTGCTGCAGAATAGGATTAAAACGCGGTGGTTTTAAAAGGGGCCATTACTCAAAATTAGGGCAATGAAATGAAACAAACGAACGAACGAGGGTTAAGAATTGGGCACGCGGGCCCGTCTAACATTCTGCCCTTCCACTCTCACTTATCTTGCACACTGTATCCTTTCATTCCCACATGTACCAAGCAATGAGAATCATAACAGGGGGCATGAAGTCAACACCCATAAAAGAGTTGGAAAAGATTACTCACCTCCAACCTATGGAGGATAGAAGAGATAGCACAGCCTAGCAACAAACCGAGAAATTCTGGAGGCTAATAGAGCACCCAATGCACCAGAGAATAAATGGACTTGGAAGGGGAAGACTGAAGCGAAGCAACTTTGTAGAGACAGTCAAAACAAAGATGAGAGCAGACCCCATTAACGCAATGTCAATAGCTACACCAATATGTACTGCACATAAGCTACCAATTTGGAAACAACAGTGCTTCCCTGAAATGATAGAAAACGTTCCTGGTGTTAAGAGAAAGAACAGCCAAAATGAAACAGAAAGGAGAGTCCTAACCACAAAATATATAGAGAAACATTACCCAAGCAACACCTGGATCCATGCATGCACAGATGGATCAGCAACTAATGCAACAGAAGATGGGGGTGGAGGAGTCTTCCTGAGCTTAAGCAATGGCACACACACACACACACAAAGATAGCAGTCGCAACATGGAAATTTTCAAGTAACTTCAGAGAAGAGGTAGAGGCCTTAAAAACTGCATCAGAAATTCTAATGACAGAAGAAAGCTCAGAGAGACCAGTAGCTATCTTCTCAGATACGCTGTCAGTGATTACAACGCTGAAAAGTCAAAGTAATGCTGAACTGGATGACCTAAGAGTAACACTTCCCAGACTATGTCAGCAGTACAAAAGAGTTGTGATACAGTGGATCCCTTCTCACTGCAACATCCCTGGAAATGAAGAAGCTGACAGATTGGCAAAGGAAGGGGGAAAACTTCCTCAACTTGACACAAATATAACCTATGAGGAGTCAAAGAGTTTTATCAAGCGCAGATACAGGCACAAGTGGGAAGAAGAGCATCCAGGCCACACAAAAAATGATCCTTATTACCAGCTCAGCAGAAGTGAACAAGTGGTAATCTTCAGACTTCGCACAGGCCATAACAGATTGAGATACCACCTATTCAACAAATTAAAGATAGGAACTACTGATGAGTGTGACTGTGGCACCGATAAAATGACTGCCGAACATCTGCTTCAAAGGTGCCCAACATATGGGGAACAGAGAAAACGCATATGGCCATCACCAGTACCATTCCTGGAGAAAATCTACGGAGATATCAACAGCCTCAGGCTGACTACTGCTTTCTTTGAACTTATTCAAGTTGGCATCTGAGGGTGAACTTTGAACTTATTCAAGTTGACATCTGAGGGTGAACTTTGAACTTATTCAAGTTGACATCTGAGGGTGAACAAAGAAGTAGAAGAATTACCACATGTTACTTTAAGCATCAATATAAAGGCATGCAAAATTATAAAGGTAATATAACTGTATACATTTACAGTATCCAATCGTAATCAAAGTTAAGTATTTTTTTTAAACAAACAAGAAAGTAATAACAAATGAACACAACAAACAAACAAGCAAACAAACATATCTAAAAAATCCATGCAGTAAATCCGACAATAATTCGAGCATAATCAGATTGTGGTGGCATAGAATTAGAACTCATGAAATATTTGAACTGTCTGCCATTAAATGAGTTGGGACGATGTGTTTTTCTTTGCCCTCCCTAACTCAAGAACAGAATTAGATAGAACGAACGAACGATATTTTCAAAGTGTTTAGAACTGAGCCAATATTCTGCCCTTCCTTTCTCTCGTCTTCCATACTGAACCCATTTATTCTCACACATATTTTAAATATTAGTTTTAAATAATAATATATATTTTTAAAAAAAATGCAATAAAATAAAATCGCAATATTGAACAGCACTATAACTTTTACACACATTTAAAGCAAAAACTGAAGGAAAAAAGTGAGTATTAAGTTATATTCTTCTTCTTCTTCCGTCCTTAGCCACCGACCGTCAAAGCAGTCAGTGGCCATTACGCCTAGTGGCGTCTTAGGGCAACAGCAGATAGGTTTTCTTTGCCATTGTTTCCCATCACGCCTATTGGCGTCTTTAGGGCAATGGCAAATCAATCCATCTGCTGTTGTTTCCGTAATCGAAGTGACTGGCAAACGGGTGATCAGCCCGTTGGTATTAAGTTATATACACGAAAATAAATACATATGATATCATTGATCAACAAGTCATAACTGACTCTAGAAATGATGTGCCTTTGAGGTGATAGCTCTCAGCAGAATTTTTTTTTTTTTTAAATGTTCCTTTAGGTGGGTTTGTTTTTCTTATGCTTATTGTAAGAGTTTCTGTTCGTCCAATCTGTTGTGGCGCCGTAGTTAACCTCTCCACTTGGTATGATCGGCAGCTTCGTCCTACCTATGTAGCTGGATTTATGCCCAGTGCCTTCATATTTCTCTTGCACACATCTTTGAGCAACAGCTGCGACTCCCGGCTGTTCGTTTGCCATCTACCAGTTAAATACAAATGATACGACCCGAAACAACGAAAATTTTCGAAGTCGCTGTCGTCAATTCCAATGTAGACAAGATGGCCACTTGAAAGGATCCGGGTCCAAAATGATAATCAGAAAATTGGACTTTCATGAATGGGGCATGGGCAGAATCGGGTTGACATAGAATGACAAGATCACTGATGTGTAACTCATGGACAGAACCAAATACCAGTGAAACAAGAGGTAAGAAAAAGACACTGACTTTGGATGACGTACGTTGCGAAACCAAGTTTGATAGTATTACTAGAGAGCCGCGGTAGCATAGTGGTTAGTGCACTGGCTTCCTAGCTCAGTGGTCCATGGTTCGATCCCCAGATGAGGTGGGATTTTTTTAGGCCGCAAACGGCTCCTGGGTCGACCCAGCCCCAATTGGGTACCAGAGTAACTCTGGGAAGGTTATGGCGGCCGGCGTGATGCTGACAACATCACCCCTAGTGTATCGATGGTCAAGAAAATATGGGCCTAACGCCATATTCCCAATATGCCTCAATGGGCGTGTAACGGGATCCTTGACCTTTACCTTTACCTTGACCTTTACAAGGCTGTCAGTGTTCTGGAATCCCCAGGGTGAGAGAAATTGAGAGAAACCAAAAAAAAAAAAAAATTTAAGGAGAATGGAATTAGACTTAGACATGAAGAGTGTGAAGATGATGTGGAAAGACCTTGGATATAAAGCACAGGACAAAAATGCTGGGCGTAGATTTGTTAAACGCCTGCGCTATGTGAGAAGTACGAGTACAATTGTCTAATTGTTTTATAATTATAGTATTTAAAAACTATGTACTGTTATGGAAGGCAAAATTGAGGCCTTTGAGATGTAGATATATAGAAGAATCGGGCGCGTCTCATGGAAAGAGAATAAAGAAAATAAATAAAGAGATCCTAGAAATCCTTGGAGTGAAAAGAGAATTAATGAAGGAGATGACAATTAGACAACTAAAATATTTTGGTTATGTAAAAATATTTAACACCTTTTTGAAGACAATTGCAGAAGGAAGAATTGACGGCAAACGTGCAAGGGGAAGACAGCGCTATAAGTGGGAGATAACATCAAGAGATGGACAGGAAAGAGTCTATCAGAGTGCACCACCAAGACAACAGACAGACAGGAAAGAGTCTATCAGAGTGCACCACCAAGACAAGAGACAGACAGGAAAGAGTCTATCAGAGTGCACCACCAAGACAAGAGACAGAAGACGCTGGAGATCCATTGCAGCCGACCTTCGATGTTGAGATGGCACCTGATGATGATTGCTATTACGGTATTTTCCAGTCTCAAGTCTTTCTATATGTCTCAAGTCAAGCTTTAAGTCTTCTAGTACAAGTCTCAAGTCTTTCTATATGTCTCAAGTCAAGCTTTAAGTCTCCTAGTACAAGTCTCAAGTCTTTCCATATGTCTCAAGTCAAGCTTTAAGTCTCCTAGTACAAGTTTCAAGTCAAATCTCGAGTCCCTAACAGTAGCTTTCAAGTCGAGTCGAGTCTCATGTTTGATCTAAAGCTGTTGTAGTTACAGTCGCTTTTATTCAAACAGTTTTTTTTTCAATCACTATAAATAATAATGAGAAATAATAATATATATTTTTAGTATTTTATTTACTGACTGCTTTTTTCGGTTTTTCCGTATGGGTGCGTTTTGAATGAGGACGATGACATTGATCGCCAAAACTGGTAAGTCTCGTGTCATGAGTAGTCTCTGCTTAAAGTAAAAAAAAAAACCCAGTTGATTCTCGAATCGGTGACTAAAATTCGACTCCACTATCAGTTCATTGACTCGAGTCGGTGACTAAAATCCGACTACAATTCGAGTCCATTGACTCGAGTCGGCAACACTGGTATTTTTCTATGTCAATGTCTTTATGTCATTTTGAAAGCTAAAGACTCATTCTTTAGCAGCATTCTTTGACATCTTTTCTCAATTAAGTAAGAGCAGAATCAAGGAATCGATAGTAGTAATTCACCTTGAAAACGTGGTTTGGAATTCTAATATATGTCTCACTGTACCGCTTACGTGAGGATTTCATGACGTTTTGCAAGATGGAGTTTATTCTTGGTTCATATTCACTAACTGAAATTAGCGACGCTGTGTTTCTGTTCACGGCGTAGAAAAATCCCTCGTTTATTTTCTAAATTTTTATTTTTATAATTTTCCCCATGGCTTTATCGAGTCGCTTATAATCTGACGCAAAATTCCCATATCGTAGGCATAGCAATCATAACAAATCCAAAACAGCCAATCCAGACTGCTCTATATCTTTTGACATATTCTTCTGTTGCATAGAACAACTGTGTTCCTAACCTTTCATTTTCTTATCTTTTCTTTTAATATCACTGGGTTTTTACCTCCTGCTTCCTTCAGCCATTTCATTTCATATTTGTTTGTATTTATGTCTGCGCCTAGGTTGACGTACTGGTTTGGCCTTGAGATTATCAGTAGACACATTATAAACACTTCAAAAACCGAATCTGAGACTTTTTTTTAAAAAAAATGCGTATCAGTTTACACCAGTGTTTCTCAACCCTGATAGAAGCAACGCCCCCTTTTGACAACTATTATTTTAATAAGCCCCCCCCCCCCCCCACTCTTTTAACACCACCTTGCCCTTTATCATGTATACACACACACACACACACACACATATACATATATTCCACCTTACTTTTAAAAAAGCAATTCAGTTAATGAGTTATCTTTTCTTATAATATGAAGAAAAAGAGAAAGCACATTTATAAAAGCCTAGTTATATTAAATATGGTGTTTAAGTACGGAATTATATATACCACAAGTTCATTATCCTTTGGCGGAGAAAATGATATAAAATTAGTTCTTACAACTCTATAACTATCATAATCATATCGGGAGCCGCGCTAGCGTAGTGGTTACAACACCGCTCTGGCGACCAGGTGATACAGGATCAAACCCGGGCGACGGCATTTGAGGATTTTTCGTCGACCGGGATTTGGACTGGATTAACTCGAGACCTGGCGAGAACATTTGAAGGAGTGTCGTCGACCAGGGACTGGCGGCTCCTGAGCCGACCCAGCTGCAATGGGTACCTCCGAAATCGGCGAGTATTTGCCTGAATGGCGAGGGACACCTGTCTCTGTACAAGAAATAAAGGGATACTCACGTAAAATCAATGTCAGGTTAGACATAAAATAATAACCTGAGATTTCGCCTCGAGTATTAGCGGGCGAACGCAAAAAAAAAAAAAAAAAAAAAAAAAATTATATCATTTTAATAGCGCCTAAATGACTGCATCTGAATATTTAAGCCTCTCCTTATGTAACCACTTTAAACATGAAAAAATTGGAAAAATTATTAGTTGATAATAATGATACAATTATATAAAAATTCACTTACTAATGAAGCTTAATGAGATCCTTGCGCATGTTTTGACTCAGCCAGTTTTGTAATATGTGGTTCTAAGTTTGTTAAAAGAAGTCTCAAATCTCCACCTCAAATCTCCACTGTTACAAATCTGCAGTCGGTTTCGTTGCTTTTGTAGTAACAACACTACTGCACTGAACCCCTTCTCCACCAAATACCACGTTGGGAATGCTGTACTTAGCAATTTAGTTTCATGCCAAAGAACGGGATACGCAAGCCTCTGCTGGATCTAAAATTTTTCGTAATGTGTGGGACTGAATCGTGCTTTTGCCTCGAAGTAATTTGGTAGCTCAATTAATTCTTCTTGTAAATGTTGATTAAGGGGAGGTTAAACTCCCAAAATGAAAAACACAGAATTATAAGTTAATAGCTATATCTGGTCATTTATACAAGCAAAATGATTGAAAAAAATACAAAACATTGAGGTATATACTGTTGCAGACTTTCTTATGGGCTAATTTCGTATGATACCATGTTCTTCTTCTGTCTTTCACTGACTATCATGTTCAGCTGCAACAGTGGATTCATTTTGAGTTTCAGACATGAGTGTGAACGTTTAGTCAATAAACTTCATTTCGTATTTGATATTTTGTTGTGTTCTAATATTACTTTGAATTCTTATTAATATGACATAGTTTTACACATTGACCAACACGTTGAAGGTCAACGGTCAATTCAACACAACAGTCTGAACTGTAACTTCATAAACTTCTTCACAGGATAAGTCTCCTATGGACGACTGCACATATTTTAATAGCTCCAATATATATACAGCATGAGTTACTGAAATAACATATTTTCCACATTGGAAGAAACTGGATACATCACAGTTTGTAGTGTATAGTGCACAAGACATTGTACGTCCATTATTTAACCGTCATAATTATTGTTCATTATCCGTATCCAAATACTTGGCACATTACCATATTGAAGCAGCATTAATACATTTCTGCTAATTATTCCATTATTGCTTAGGATCAATGCCTAACATTCACGTCAGAACTTTGACTGTGTAATAATCTCAATTTGGCATCATTAGCCAGGCTATACTACCCATATCGCTTTACATTAACTTCACGTTCGTAATTATCGAATATCGCGTATACAAATTCTTGCGATTTATTCTTAACGCTTTACACAATTATGGACTCACCGGTCCTTAAACACATATTATTATATCAGCGCTAAAAGCATTCACATTGACGGTTATATACATTAGTTAGTGGTTCTTCCACATAATTCAAAACACTGCCATATGCCCGAAGGCTACACTAAGACTCTCTCGTTTCTAGGCCTAACGCGTCATCCAACGTTTTACGCGTACTCTTTGAAGTCTAGTTAGTTGAGGTGTTGCAGGGTGCGATCGTCAAAATCAAAAAAAAAAAAATGCTCGCAAACCATGCAACAATCCTCAACATCTATCCCCCTCGATCACAAACGTGACACTCGTGGGGTGCTCTTCAGCTTTCTGTTGTGTTCTGATTACAACAACATTCGCCACCAGTGGGTGTGATTCAACCCACTTTGTAATCTCCTGTGGAGTGCAATCTTTAACACCTGGTATATTCCCCAAGATAATTTCAGCAACAGGATCTCTTAATCCGAAGGCGTCTACTGTGCCTGTAAAGAATGGTGTGTCAATGTGAACCCGTGCCACCGGGAACCATTCCACAGTACCACCAAAAGTAATACATTTAACGGATTTCCCTCTAAATGCAGAGGCATCTGTTAACGATTTACGGATACCAACTGTCGTGCAACCGGAATCCCGAAGGACTGTTACTTGTTGATCATACAAAAAGCCCTGATGTAGTGTGAGACGTCCCAAATTCTCACACGAGGACATTGCAGGAATAGTGTGACCACAACGAAGTGTAGTGTTAGACTCAGATACATGTCATACCGTGATTGACAAACATAACATGTGTCATCGTTTACAGAACATGCTTTGGCATGATTAGTTTTACGCGTACCCTTTGAAGTCTAGTTAGGTGAGGTGTTGCAGGGTGTGACTATCCAAATCCAAAATAAAACCAAAATTCTCGTAAACCATGCAACAATCCTCAACATATATTAAAAACTTGCGGTCTATGGGTGGAAAACAGTAGAAAAAAGGCAAATTTTAGCTTTTTGGGGTATTTTGTTGCCGAAGATATCTCAAATGTGAGTACAACTTGAGTTATGAAATTTGGCTGTTTCATTTGTTAATATATGATAATGATTTTATACTAAAATAATTTTGATTGGTTTGATATCTGAGTTTATTTGGATTTTAACAGTCCAATCGAAAAATAGTTGAAATTTTTAATGGGGGTATCTTAGCTATTTCTTAACAGTTTTGCTGTTTGTAAACATATATTCTTCATTTTAATTTATTTTTATGGGCACTATGTGTACAGCATGTGGCCCAAAATGTACTGCTGTGTCAATAACAGTTTTTGAAAAATCATGGGCTACGTGCCCACATTTCTGTGAAAAATTCGATTTTGAGAAAATTAAGAAAAAAGGGAAGAATTACACTTTTACACAAAATTTACTCACCTCAGTATACCCCTGCTATGTAGGAATCATCTCTCGTATTTTTCTTTATTGATTCCATGGGCTGTTTCAAAGTTCGCAGCTTACTTTTCATTAAATTCTTCATTTCAGCAGACTGTATGCGCTTTTCGTCAGTTTCCCCAAAAATACATCCTTTCTCTGGACTGACACCCCCCCCCCCCCCAAGAATAGAAGGATAGAAGTGGTTTGACAAGATCACTCATGTGGAACTCAGGACTAGACCCCCCAGAATAGAAGGATAGAAGTGGTATTGCAAGATCACTCATGTGGAACTCAGGACTAGACCCCCCAGAATAGAAGGATAGAAGTGGTATTGCAAGATCACTCATGTGGAACTCAGGACTAGACCCCCAGAATAGAAGGATAGAAGTGGTAAGACAAGATCACTCATGTGGAATTCAGGACTAGACCCATCAGAATAGAAGGATAAAAGTAGTATGACAAGATCACTCATGAGGAACTGAGGACTAGACCCCCTCACAGAATAGAAGGATAAAAGTGGTATGACTAGATCAATCATGTGGAACTGAGGACTAGACCCCCACCCCACCCCAGAATAGAAGGATAGAAGTGGTATTACAAGATCACTAATGTGGAACTGAGGACTAGACCCCCACTAGAATAGAAGGATAGACGTGGTATGACAAGATCACCAATGTGGAACTGAGGACTAAACCCCCCCCCCCCACCCCAGAATAGAAGGATATAAGTGGTATAACAAGATCACTAATGTGGAACTGAGGACTAACCCCCCCCACCCCAGAATAGAAGGATAGAAGTGGTATGACAAGATCACTTATGTGCAACTGAGGACTAGACACCCCCCCCCCCCCCCCAAATAGAAGGATAGAAGTGGTATGACAAGATCACGCATGTGAAACTGAGGACTAGACCCCCCAGAATAGAAGGATGGAAATGCTATGACAAGATCACTAATGTGGAACTGAAGACTAACCCCCCCCCCTTCCCCGCGCAAATAGAAGGATAGAAGTGGTATGACAAGATCACGCATGTGAAACTGAGGACTAGACCCCCCCCCCCCCCCACCAGAATAGAAGGATGGAAGTGCTATGACAAGATCACTAATGTGGAACTGATGTCACCGGTTCTTCTCATCTATGTAGGCCCTTTAATTCATAATCGTATAGTGGAACTGAGGACTAGACCCCACCAGAATAGAAGAATCGAAGTGGTATGACAAGATCACTAATGTGGAACTGATGACTAACCCCCCCCCACCCCCGAAAAGAAGGATAGAAGTGGTATGACAAGATCACTAATGTGGAACTGTTGACTAGACCCACCAGAATAGAAGTATATAAGTGGTATGACAAGATCACTAATGTGGAACTGTTGACTAGACCCACCAGAATAGAAGTATAGAAGTGGTTTGACAAGATCACTAATGTGGAACTGATGACTAGACTCTTCCCCCCCCCCCCCCCCCCCCCCCCCCCAGAATAGAAGTATAGAAGTGGTATGACAAGATCACTAATGTGGAACTGTTGACTAGACCCACCAGAATAGAAGTATATAAGTGGTATGACAAGATCACTAATGTGGAACTGTTGACTAGACCCACCAGAATAGAAGTATAGAAGTGGTTTGACAAGATCACTAATGTGGAACTGTTGACTAGACCCACCAGAATAGAAGTATAGAAGTGGTTTGACAAGATCACTAATGTGGAACTGTTGACTAGACCCACCAGAATAGAAGTATAGAAGTGGTTTGACAAGATCACTAATGTGGAACTGTTGACTAGACACCCCCCCCCCCCCCAGAATAGAAGGATAGAAGTGCTATGACAAGATCACTAATGTGGAACTGATGTCACCGGTTCTTCTCATCTATGTAGGCCATTTAATTCACAGTCGTATAGTGGTAGTACTTTTTTTGTGGGTAGTAAGGTCAGCGAAATTTTCATCTTCCAGCTTGATCTCCGGCTTCACGCTTCATTTTTTTTTTTTTTTTTTTTCACGTCATCTGTCTCCATTGGTTTTTTTCTTAATCTCTAACTAAACCACTAGGTATAAGCTTCGAGAGTGTAATCCTTATCCAATTGCCCATACTCTTCCTAAATTCTCTATTTTGCGTCATCATTAGCTATAGGTCACATGTGCTGTGGAATATTCACCCCTGGGCTCTTTAGAGAAAATGTGGCTTATAGCAACATTTTCAATAGTCTTCTTCTTTCTTGAAGGAAAAAAAAACCTAGAATCTAAACAACAATATAATTATACAGCTCCCCTTTCCCATAGAAATTGGAACTAATAACCATTAATGCTAACGAATGCCTTCAAGCAAACAAATAAAAAGTCATCAACACTTTCAAAAAAATTTGAATTAAAATATGATATATAACCCATTTTCTTATCATCTTCCACTAGCTATCACCTAAACAAGTTCAGCCCTCGACCGACATTCGTCTATGCCCGTACTAATTGTACCCATTGGGTATCCTTAAGCCTCCCCTTAATTTTTTTTTCAATTTACCCGAGCCTCGCTATATCCTCTCGTGCACTTCCGGAGTCTCCCTTTTAATTTTTTATTTACCATGATCTCTCTCTAGACCAAACCTCACCATCTCATACTCAACTTTAGGTCGCCTTAGGTCCATAATTAACTCTTATCTTCCACTGCTCCGTAATTTATTCTTTTCCCTCTCTGGAATTATCTTCTTTTTTATCTTCAATGTTGCCGGAGAAGACTAACTTCTCGCAGTCTTCTCAGCCCTATGCTCCACGCTTCCTATTAATCTCGTTCCTACTCTGGAACTATCTCTCCTAATTCCACCCCTATCTCCATTTCTTACCAATTCCTCACGGCCTTGGGCGCTTTACGTCTGCCAATTTCCCCATGGCCTGTCCAAAATTCAAATATTTCCGCCGTTTTCTTATAGTTTCTCAATATACCTTATTTTTTCTATTATCTTACAACTCTTAGGTTCGTCACTTCTCTGTGACTTCTCAATTTTCCCATCCTTACTTATCTTAACAATTCTCTTGGGTTCGCCATCTCCCATGGCCCTTCAACTCTCGCCAACCGAACTCTCATCTACCTCAACTCCTAATTTCGCCATCTCCCATGGCTCCTCAATTCTCGCCATCTGAACTCTCATCTATTTCAACTCTTAATTTCGCCATCTCCCATGGCCCCTCAATTCTCGCCATCTGAACTCTCATCTATCTCAACTCTTAATTTCGCCATCTCCCATGGCCCCTCAATTCTCGCCATCTGAACTCTCATCATCTCAACTCTTAATTTCGCCATCTCCCATGGCATCTCTCCAGTTTCTCCATTATTCCTGCCGTCTTCCTACAGTTTCTCAATGTCTTAATTCTCAATTAACTCAAAACTCTTATTCTCACCATCTCTTATGGCTTCTTATATTCCTTATCTTCTTCCCTCACTTAATATCCTCGTCGTATTTTATGGTCTCCAATCCCAACTTATTCTTTATTCCATCTCTCTTGACATTTCCATGTCCTCTCCTATATAATATCCTTGCCATTCTTCCATAGCCTTTAATCTACCTTTATTTATTTATTATTTCCAAAATTTTCATCATCCTTGTCTTTTTACTTTTAAGCGTCTCTGACGCTATATGTTGATCCATACTTATGTTTGCTTCCTCCCTTATTTCTCCTCTATTTCGCACTTCGTCGCCCGTCTGTCTTGGCTTCTCTACTCTTCTTACTTCACCAATACTCAATTAATTTTTCTCAGCCTCTATATCTCTTCTCGAATCTTCCGAATTGGTCTCGGCCTCTCCACTCCTTATTTCTTCGACCGTTTGCCTCACTTCTCCTCTGTCGCTAAATTCTTCATTTCTCGTGCTGAGTTTCTCTCAGGTTCTCTATTCTTCGAATCATCGCTACCTCAACCTTTACTTGTACTTCTAACATCCTTATCTCTTCTCTTTGCCCTCTCTTCGCTAATCGATCTGTATCTCTGTCGATCCTTAGAATTTTCTTCTCCACTTCTACTACTACATCTATTTATCTCACTCTATCAACTCTTGAATCGGCACTCATTTCTATCTGTCCTGCCGTCCGTTCCAGGTCTCTTAACTTCTTCCTCTTTATTCGTCCTCCCCTCTAAACTCTCAACCTTCTTATCGACATAGGCGTAAGGTACCGTTAACTTTTCTTCCATATCTCTTCTATCTTCCCCATCGTCTTTCTTCTTATAAGTTTTTTTTCTTTCCCATTCCTTAAATTTTCTATCGATGTAGGCATAAACCGCAGTCCGTTCTTCCTTATTTCTTTCCTTTGTACAATTTTTGATCTCTCTCCCCTTCATCTCAATTGGCGCAATTTCTCTCAATCTGGCAAGACACCTCACGTAATCAGATGAATCGTCCGACGATACATCAGACTTGTTATTATCCCCTCTTATACCTTTAACGCCCAACTCTTCCTGTGTCTCTAAAGTCTTGTCTGTCTGATTCCCTAAGTCCTGAGGATCTCCCTATAGTTTCTGGTTAACTGTGGTCCCTTCTGTCTGATTCACTAAGTCCTGAGGATCTCCCTGTAGTTTCTGGTTAACTGTAATCCTCTCCAGTTCCGTGTCCTCATTCTTCTCTTCCCTATCCGTCAGAAATCTCCTCTTATACTCGTTCAACGGTATCTCGTCTTCGCTTTCCCAATTATCTTCCTCATCTGCTAGTCTCTCTCTCTCTCCTCTGAATTCTCCCTATCCTGCGTTTTTTTCAAGTGCATCTAGTACTCTGTCTCTATTCTCCTCTTCCTTTTCAACATTCTTATCCCCAATCGTAATTGATTTACGTCTTCTCCCATCACTCTTCCTATCACTACTTTTGTTCCCCATATTTTCCTTTACAGTTTTTAATTCCGATTTTACATTTGTCCTACCAGTCTCAACTCTTACTCTATCGACATCTGTGTCCGAATAGTTTGTTATACTCAACTCGTTTTCTCGATCAGTTTCTTTATCATCGACATCTGGTGGTAATACCCATGTTGTCCTCCTCTCTGGTCTGGTTCTCCTTTCTAAGGTGGGTTTATCATGAGTGAACCATGGTCTGTAATCGTCCTTTCTTAATTGTTGGACATGAGCCTTGAAAGTGTGATTCGGTTTCTCATTCCAGATCCTATAATTTGTGATTGAAGTCCTCTCTAGTACTTCGTAACCTTTTATCCAACGATTATCAAACTTTGTTGGACGCACATGTTTCTTATAGAACACCCTATCCCCTGGTCGAAACTCCTGTAATTTTGCTTTTCTGTCTGCGTAACGTTTTTGCCTGTCAAACTCCTTCCGTAAGTGTTCGAATACAAATCTATGTGCTTTATGCTTTTCTTGTAAGATAACCTCAATAAAATCCTCTCCATAATATCGTTTCCTGTTCCTTAGTATTCGTTCAATCGGAAACGTGGGATCCCGTCCATATAACAAGTAGAATGGTGACATGCCCCTACTTTCATTTACATTGAACCTAATCGCTTCTAGCGCTTGTGTCAAACACAAATCCCAGTTTTCTACATTTCCTCGGCTGTACTTGCAAATAACATCGTTGATTACCCCATGCATCCTTTTATTCATCCCATTTCCTTGTGGTCGATATATTGTTGTCCTAATATGCTTTATGTGCAGCCTTTCCAGGGTATCCTTAAAGGGGTTACCTAGAAAAGCTTTTCCAGTGTCCGTTAGAATAGTTTCAGGACAACCATGTCGTGGGATAATTTCTGTGGTTAATATCCTGGCAATAATATGTAAGTCCCATCTGCCACTGTGAAACATTCTGGCCATCTACTATAACAGTCCAGGAAATGTAATATCATGGTGTTCCCTGCATTTGTCTTCGGGTACGGACCAGATAAATCGATGCTAATTTTCTGCATCGAAAAATGAGGTCTATCCATCTCCTGTAGTGGGCACTTTATAGCTTTCATCCGCCTAAGCCTACATGTCTCACAATTTCCCACATATTCAGTAATGTGCTTGTTCATACCAAGCCAGAAGTACCTCCTTTTAATAACGTCCAGCGTCGTATCTCTTCCAACATGTCCGTTACCATCATGGTATTGGTCCAAAATTTTCCTTATCAACTGTTTTGGAATCTACTTGCGCCAACCGCTTTCATTATCTCTTCCCTCATAGTATATCTGCCCATCGTCTGGCCATAGAAAAAAGTTATCCACGTCATCGGAGTTTTTTATCAACCGTTCCTTTAGTTCTCTGATTTTCTCATCCTTCTCTTGTTCATTTACCATATCGAATTTTTCTTGCCACTTTTTTATCTCTTCCTCCTCTCTTTCGTTTTCCGGTAGTGTCGGGGTCCTCTTCTGTTTTCTACCCTTGATTTTCGCTACGGCTTCCACCTTAAAAAACCTATAATTTATCTCCTCCTCATCTCCCTCCTTATTCCAGGAATTCTCTTTCATTTCTGGTTCAATTCTGGCTCTAGATAACAGATCTGCACATGTGTTCTTCCTTCCGGCGACGTGTTCTATCTTGATGCTGTATCCTTGTAGGTTTAACGCCCACGTTTGTAACTTCCTCGTTCCTTCCTTCTGTTTAGACAGCCAAGTAATCAGCTGCTTATGATCAGTGCGTACAATAAACTCTGCTCCTCGTAAGTAGTAGTCTCATTTCTGCACTGAATAATGTATCGCGAAGGCTTCTTTCTCTGTAGTTCCCCAATTTTTCTGTGAGCCGCTCAGCTTGTGTGACACAAACACAATGGGTTTCTCGTTCTTTATATGTGGAAATATATCTTCGTCTCCCGGTTTATTGATCTGCACTAAACAAGCTCCTATAGTTGTATCCGAGGCGTCGGTATATAGTATCATTTGGCCATTCAAATCCGGATGTACCAGATAGGGAATCTCAATGAGGGCTGATTTCAACTGTTTAAACCCTGTTTGCCATTTTTCATCCCACCTGAAGCGAACATTCTTTCTCGCCAAATTAGTCAAAGGTTCCGCCATTTCAGAAAAAATTTGCGATATGTCTCCTAAAATAAGCGAATGCCCCCAGAGCTCCACGAACTTGTCTGACATTTCTAGGAGAAGGTATGTTTCGGATAGCTGCAACCTTCTCATCATCCGGTCTCACTCCATTCCGGTCAATGATAAATCCTAAATATTTGATTTTTTTTCTCAAGAAATCACATTTCTCCAATTTCAACTTTATATTATGTTTCCTCAATCTACTGAATACGCTTTAGACGCGTTCCATATGCTCTTCCATAGACCCAGCTGTATGAATTAGAATATCATCTATGTAGGCCATTGCAAACCCGTGCATTCCTTGTAATACCTCATCTATCAATCCCATGTATGTCGCTGGGATACCCTTCAACCCGAAAGGCATGACGTTCCACGCGAAGCTGCCCAGATGTGTACAAGTACATAATGTACTTTTCTTTTTTGCTTCTTCTGATAGAGGAATACTCCAAAATCCCGACCTCGCATCCAGGGAAGTAAACCATGTAGAACCACCAAGAGTGCTCAATATGTCATCAATTCTTGGTAGAGGGTAAGAGATCGTCTTCGTCACCCCCCTATTTAATGCCCGGTAGTCATAGCACAATCGGTACGTTCCGTCCTTCTTTCCTACGATGACCACTGGAAAAGACCATTCTGAACGTGATCGCTGAATCAAACCCGCCTTTAACATCCCTTCAATTGCCTTTTCAACTATCATCCTGTTTCGGAAGGGTGTACGATATGGTCTGGACTGTATTGGTTATTGTTTCTCCTCTGTTTCAATTTCCATGACCATCGTATTCGTCTGAGTAACTTCTGAATCAGTCAAGGCAAATATTTCTTGGCGTTTTATGACAAACCTTTCTAGCATCTCTTTATCCACCTTTTCTGCTCTCAACTTCGTCCGTAATTTCTTAATTCTCTCCTCAGACATCAAATTCTTTTGACCCATCTCCTTCCGATCCTCACTTCTTTTCCGCATGTAATCAATCTCCTTCTTCATTTTTGACCATTCCTTAATATTGTTTGAATAGATTCCCCTTCTTGTCCTATATCCTTGATTTGGTCCTTGGGTTCCTGAATCACCAATTTCAGATATCACTTCTGTCTTGGGTTTTCCTTTACACGACCATCCTTCTCTAACAGTTCTCTCTTCAGCCGGAAAAGGTTTCCTTCGTCTGTATAACTCGGTGGGTTTTTTTTTTTGACGACGTCTCCATTTCTGCCTGCTCCTCTTGTTAGCTCCCTCTCGTTCTGTGGTCTCTGTTGTAGAATTATTTACTCTTCTTAATTTTATTCTTCCTACTACGCTGCCTTGTGGAATTTTTGTAGTCTTTCCTGATGTATTTATCAGAAATAATGTTAATTAATTATTTTGTCCTATGCTTTGAATTCCTTCTAATAAAGTGATTCCTGGTTCTTGTTCTATATCCTTACCTTCCAACTCCAACACATCAACCGTCTCATGTTTTCTATAATAAATATTTTGTTTTACCTTCCCTCGAACAAAAGTTATGGAATTCGGAGGCAAGATCACTTGTTTCCCATTCCTCACCAAGGAAGCTATCTCGGTATTATTTTCAATTGGGATAGCACTTTTGCCTATCTCCAACGCGTTTTTTTCATAGTCCAGTCGTACTCGATACTTGCATAGGAAATCCCTACCCAATATTATACTTCTGTAGATTCTTCTAACAACCTGAAATTTGTGAGTGATCCGTTCCATTCCTATCTTGAAGTTCAACTTTACTTCCCCTAAGACTAGCAATGGTTCCTTAGATACAGAATAGTTTAAGCTTGCCAACGTTTAGCTTCACTCTACCTCTATTCAGCTTATAAACGTCTTCTCTCATTATCGAATGGCTGGCTCCGCTATCTATTAGTGCTCTGAATTTTTGATCCCATAATCGTATTACGCATGAACGTGGGTCCAGTTCCCTTTCTAAACATCTATTACTATCCCTTGTTACTGTTAGTACATCTGGCATCTGAATGGGTTTTTTCTTATCATTTACTAATTTTTTCTTACCAAGGGTTTGATTCATGTTATTAGTTGTTATCTGTCCCCTGATAAAATGTTTCTTTCTATCCTTACTCCCAAGTTGAGGCCCTTGTCGATGAATTCCCCGCAGTCCTGCCTCTCGCACTGAGTGGTTGGATAGTTTTTTCGATATATATTCTGTCTAAATTTCGCATGATTGTTGAAGCGGGTTCTTTATGTATGTATTGAAGGTCACTGATTTAGGTTGTCTTTTAGTCGGTTAGCGTAATGAATGACCTCGTCTTTGTTCCTCATGAACTTCAACTAATTAGTGTTAAGATTAATATCCTTCATAAAGAAGAGCGAATCGTGCATTTTTATGTTATAACTATATGGCTAATGTTCCAGCCAACTTCCACACTTGATTTATCAAATAACTCCTTGTATTTGAGTCCAACGAGCATAGGTTTAATACATGATACGAATACATCACAGTTAATTTATAAACAGTTCATTGCATTGCAGGAATCATCTTCTTATTCATATCTATACAGTGCAGTCTGTTCCAGCCATATAGATTAATTCTTAGCGTTGTCAACAAAACGTAGTAGGCTGTATATGCACGTTGCTGCTATGCAGACAACCGATAATGATACCCACTAGTTTGTGTGAAGGAATCATAAAAATACATCAATACTCCCTGACTTCTTGACTCCCATAAACAATGGTTATACTTAACCGTCCCTGTTCCATCGCTTCATCGAAACATTATTATGGCTGACCCTCGAGCTATTCTCAAAGATATACTTCTGCCCTTAATCCTATGAAAACGGGAGTGAATCAAAACACATCTGACAAGCATAGCACATAAAAGCGTCTTTATCAACTGGTGTTCTTTATCAACTGGTGGCCAGTATGGGGATCGAACCCACGACATTCGCGTTATCAGCACGATTCGGAAGGGTGAACCAAATTCGTAGTCAAGCGTGACCATATCAACCCTACCACGTCACAATCGAACCATGCGATTGCGTTCAATAAAAACCATGAAGCATGAAAAACATTCTATATTAAAAACGTCTCAACCTCTAATGCGTACTTAAACGCGCTAACAAATATAGCGGACGACATCGTTAAAACATGTCGTAACAATGATCCTCTTCTACTCTTCTCCTTGAAGAGTCTACATCCGTACCTCTGTCCTGTATCCACCGTCCTCGAGTATTACTCGCTTTCCTTGGGATGCATACAGTTCTGCCCGAGTTCAGACCGCTGGACTCGTGAGCATCCCTTATCCTCACGTCTCGATCCACATCTTCTCCTGCTCCCCCAAAACCATCTCTCCTAGGTGAAAAAAAAACACACACACCCACACAAATAGTATCTCGGGGTTGTGTCCCGGCTCGTTGTTGTTGCTAGGCCCCAACCATTTCCCCGTTCGTTTGATCTTCGACCGCTGTTATTTATGCACCCATTAGTTATCTCTACAGGGAAGTTTCTATTATAAGGGTCTTTTATACCTGGTCGCTTCTTCTCGATACTCCTCAAATCTCACTTTATGTCTTTGACCATAATTTTTCTTATATCCCAATGACATTTCAAAAGAGGCCTCCTCATTCTCCAACTCTTCATATTCGGCGTTACCTTGCACCTCTCTCCTCAAACAGTTCCTGGCTAGGTGTCCCTTAGCATTACGTAAGAAAAATCTCCTCTCATCAGGCACTTGAATCATTCCTCTTCTGTTTTCATCATATCTGCTAACATCACGATGACTGTGATTTTGCGGTTGATGATCTCTTCCTCTTAGCCTACCTCTGTCCAAGGGCCTCTGCTTCTGATCAATTGATTCTTTTAATCCTTATCCTTCCTCATGATCATTCGTTCTCAGTCGAAATCTCCTTAATAAGTTCTTTTCTGATATAGCCAGTTTTACAGCCTCGTTTAAAGTTTCTGGGTTTTTTTCTCAACAGATGCAACCTTATTCCATCCTTTTGTAGGGCATCAATAAATATTCCAACCAATTGTGCTTCAATGTCCGCATGATGCATGTCCCTTCCTAGAAAAACTTCCTCTGCCAAATTTTTCAATTTATCACTAAAGAGTTGTATAGACTCCCCAACATTTTGTGGGAGTTTCCTAAGTAACTCCCAGGAATATTGTGGGTCTGTAATTTCTCCGTAGCATTTCAATGTCCTTCTTGAGGGTTTCCCATGGTTCCAGTGGCTCTTCCTCAAACCTCCTCCTTATAAAATCGTTCAACAGCCCATCACTCGTCAAAAAGGCAAGTCTTTTTTTTCATTCTCATCCGCTCCGATAGTAAACGCATATCTCTCTATCCTATCAATCCATCGCTTACACCCTCCAGCCTCTCCTCGATATGTGTCTACATTGTGGAATACACTATTTTGTCTACTTTCCAGATTCCACCTTACTAACGCGTTTGTCATTTGTAACAGGGCCATCGTGGTGGGATCCAGTCTTTGTTCCTCCGCCATCCCTAATTCTTATCCCTTCTTTCCTTAATCGTACTTTTAACAATTATCTAATTTTCTTGTTTATGACTGTTTGTTGTTTAAACTAATACAGTACCCAGGAAGTGTCTGCACAAAACAAACAAAAACTGGGTCAGTAGGTGTACCTAACTACCTGATCAATTCTCTAACTAAACTCCGCTTTAATTAACCTTAATTAATCTGTCTTGCCATGTCTCGGCGAATGCTGAATGCACGCTGCTTTCTCGTCTTGGATGGGTTCTGGTTCCTCGTTGATTTCATTTCTCAAAACTGTCCTGAGTGGGTTCTGGTTCCTCGTTGAATTTCTCAAAACTGTTCTGTTTTGGTTCTGGTTCCTCGGTGAATGTCTTAAAACTGTCCTGAGTGGGTTCTGGTTCCTCGTTGAATTTCTTAAAACTGTTCTGTGTGGGTTCTGGTTCCTCGTTGAATTTCTCAAAACTGTTCTGTGTGGGTTGTGGTTCCTCGTTGAATTTCTTAAAACTGTTCTGTGTGGGTTCTCGTTCCTCGTTGAATTTCTCAAAACTGTCCTGAGTGGGTTCTGGTTCCTCGTTGAATTTCTTAAAACTGTCCTGAGTGGGTTCTGGTTCCTCGTTGAATTTCTCAAAACTGTTCTGTATGGGTTCTGGTTCCTCGTTGAATTTCTCAAAACTGTTCTGTGTGAGTTCTGGTTCCTCGTTGAATTTCTTAAAACTGTTCTGTGTGGGTTCTGGTTCCTCGTTGAATTTCTTAAAACTGTTCTGTGTGGGTTCTGGTTCCTCGTTGAATTTCTCAAAACTGTTCTGAGTGGGTTCTGGTTCCTCGTCGAATTTCTCAAAATTGTCCTGAGTGGTTCTGGTTCCTCGTTGAGTTTTGTCGTAAATTTTCTGAGAGAGTTCTGATGGATATTGGTCCCTTTAGAGTGTAGAATGATAGTGAAGGCTCTGTGAGAATAAGGATTTAGGAAAGTGAGGTAGTAGATTCACAAGTGCTGGGAAGAGTAAGGACAGTCTCATGTACGACAATATTTGTCTCTCAAAACTACTCCTACCACTCTTCTGTGCAAACAATTGTTTGTCAGTTCCAGTCACTCAGGCGCACACACCGATTTGGTGATTCTGACGCACAACGTACATGAATACAGACAACGATAACGAATATGGGAAATGTTGGGTTTTGGGCTGCCAACACAAATGCTAAAAGTTTTATTACTTTTATTTAGCATAAAAATCAAGTCACAATCAATTATCAATTTACATGAAGAAATCAAAGGTTACAAAATACAAAAATGACAAGGGGGAGGGGGTTTTGAGGAGAAGTATCCAATACACCTTTCCCGCTTGTATTTACTAACAGAAAAGAACCGGTCCCAAAGACAAGGGGGGGGGTGATGATGATCAGAGATAGGCAATTTAACCCAACGGTAAATTTATTATTCTGAGACAAGGGGTTACAGTAATAAGGGGGTAGAGGAAAAGCTAGGGTTCTCAAATGTTTCCCTTTATTCAACAAATTTACGGGAGGGGGAAATAAACACAGTTACTAAATCCCGCTAGTAGAAATCCCATGTAATGAATACAGTACAAAATAAATGCTAGATCGAACTAATTAAATGGTAGCAAGATCAAATCTCCTTTCATTCAAAAAAATACGCTTGTGAAGGCCTACACACAGTCACGCTCACAGACTTACCGAATCGTGGATTCTGACCCTTCATAGGAATTACACCAAAAAACAGCACTAAACATTGGTTTAGGTAAATGTATTTTCTTCCGTGTACAGCCCCAGATTAGCGGGTTGTTGAAGTTAACAAAGTGTCCCGAAATCGCTGGACGTTGAAGTCTTACGGTACTGTTTGTTTATTTGATAAAGTTCCTAATGAATAGCACAGGCACTTGGCTAGATGTAAGGTATGGTGTGGTTTCTAAGATTGGCACAGCTGGTGGAGATAACTTTCTTGTGCCGTAATGTCCCAAACTACAAAAACACTGAGGTAGGTTGTTCTTGGGGGGGGGGGGGGGAATCCACTGAATATACTTGACAGACAGTGTTCAGGTAAATCTATGTTCTTCTTCACAAATAGAGCCGTGAGTACAATATTGCTACTGGCAACTGTTCTTCTTCCAGTTTGTTAACTTTAAAACGACTTTATGAATTGGGATCTTAAAACAGTCTTTGGGTTTGCTTTATTTCTGTAAACTTCAGATAGCTGAATCACAACAGGATCGCCACAAAGATTAAATTTTAAATATGTTCATAAGTCACTGGAGTAATCGAACTGAGTCGGCAGGACTCTGTATATATTTTATTGCTACGTAATGGCTGCTTAATTGCTGCTTAATTGCTGCTTAATTGCTGGGATGCAAGGTTCGAAAGATCATCCTGGATGCAAATAGAAAAACATGAAATGCAATGCAATCATATTAAAATCTAACGCGCGATACATTTACAGTTAAACTATTTTCTGCACTCGCGTCTTCAATTAATAAATTCAAGAAAAGCTCCCCGTGAAGTTAATAGTTAAAAGTACATCTATCTATACAGAACTAAACTGTATTAAAGTTATAATTCCCTTAACGACTGCAAAATTAATTTACGCGGCTATTGTATTAGGAAATTAACTTATAGATGTAACATTTAGTATGCACTAGAACTTTGAAAATGGGTTTATTTAATAAGGTTAAATTTACACCACAATCCAGTGAAATAAAAATGAAATAACTAGACCACTGATCACTCGAAGCTAATGTATAAATTACCGTCTGCACAGAGAAGAATTCACTCCAATAGCCAACAATTTAGATGAAATCTAGCAGTGATTCAACTATATGCTAATGAATCTTAGGATTCTGTCAGAACGAATGATAAAATGCAGTTTTTCAGAGTCTTTATTTATACTAACTGGAATATAAGTTGAATGGGTCGTGTAAGAATTTCACACCTTTCTTCATCTTGAGAAAAAAATCGAGGTTCTACGCCGTCGTTTTAACCGCGATGCCCCCCTGGCTTCCGATCTCCGTTCGTCTCAGGCTGCTTGCATGAGGGTGCGAAATCTCTGCGAGAAACTAACTTCGTAAGCTGAGAGTTCCCCGATTCCTCAGGTCGTATCGCTTCTACGTTTGATTCTGAAGACCAGCTGTCTTTGATGGGACCGCTCTCCCGAGAAGCTTTGACAACTCCCACTAGGCGGGGTGACAGCAAGGTAAGGAAAATGAACTGCTGTTAATTGCTCTAGAAACCGGGGTGAGTCTCTGGCCACGTCCCCTTTGGGCCGGCGTTTAAGGAAAAGATTGCTATAAATCGTTCTTAGAGATGGTCGTGGGCGTGATTTAACCTCCCATAAAAAACCATGCGATCTCAAAATGCACAGAAGGTAGCAGTTCACATATTAATGATCCAACGTGTAGAATCCTCGTGGAAATGCTGCATGCTTAATTAGCCCAGGTGCAACGTTCCAGGCTGATGAAAAGTTACAAAAAATGTTCAGGGGTTCTAATGTTATAGAGAGGGAAATACCCTGTCATCTTAATAATTCAGGTCAGCTGAGTTGCCCGTCACAATCGTCCCCTCTTTTGAGACATGGAAGCCCGTTTTCATGTTTCTTTCGTGACAATGAAGCTGCCCTGATTGGTAGCTTTAGGATGATTGGTATTAACAATTTCGTCCTCTTCCTCCGTAGTCCAGTTTCTAATCAAGAAGTCAGCTCCTACATTCTGTTTTCCTGGAATACATTCCACTTTGAAGGAATAAACACTCAATAACAAGGCCCAACGCATTATCCTTGCGTTGAATTCCTTATTGGCACCTAGGAAAGCTAATGGAGCATGGTCTGTTTGCACTGTGAAAGAAGTACGATACAGAAACTCATGATGGCGTCTGATGCCATGAACCAGAGCGAGACATTCTCTTTCAACGACACTGTAGTTGCGTTCAGCCTTATTTAACTTTCGACTGCCATAAGCAACTGGGAATAGCATATTCGGGTCAATTTCCTCGGCTTGAAGCAATGTTGACCCGATGCCCTGACCTGATGCGTCGACTCGCAATATGAAAGGTTTCTTGAGGTCAGGTAACCTCAGAATGGGGTATGCCGACAACTGTCCTTTCAACGTGTTGTAAACGTGTTCGCATTGTTGATCCCAAATGACCTTATCAGGACGCCCTTTCTTTATGAGGTCAGTCAGAGGTGCTGTGAGTCCGTTGAAGTTCTGGATGTATTTCTGGTAATATGCACATAGTGATAAGAAGGAACGTACGTCTTTCTTTGTTCGGGGTCTTTTTGCTGCCACTATTTTCTCCACGTTCTTCTTAACAGGCCAACTACAGCCGTGAGAAATAGTATGCCCCAGGAAGTCCAGCTTTTCAAATCCGATGAGACATTTGCAAGGTCTAGCTGTGAGACCCGTTTCCTGTAGTCTCATGAGGAGCATAGCGACTGTAGCAATATGTTCTTCGTAGGATTCCGATGCAATTAAGATGTCATCCATGAAATTGTGGATGTGGGGACTTTGCAAAGGTTCTAAAAGCTTTCTTATCATCCTGGTAAACACTCCTGGTGCGTTATGCAATCCGAACGGCATCACATTAAATGTGTAATGTCCTTCACTAGTGCTGAAAGCTAACAAAGGTTTAACTTCCGATAAATCCGGAGTCGGAGTCCCTAAGGCAGTCTAATGTTGATTCGACATTATTCTGGCAACTCCTGCGACATGGCTGGTACCAAACTGTATCGGCTACTGCCGTTCCTTTGGATCTACCGGCTGTGTGGAGAGGGGGAACATGCTGCATGGGCAACAGCTTGATCTCCATATAACTGTGCCCAAGCTCGCGCCCTGGAGAGGACACTGCAGCTTTACCCTATAGGTGTCGGCAAAACACGGGAAGTAGCAGTTACCGGTTATAAGCATTTTGCCCAATTGGCGTAGGGCATGGCGCCAGGGGCTACTTCCGACAGTGGGAGAGGTTCTAGGATCTCACTGGACAGCTACCGCCCGCTTCAAGCTGGGCAGCCCCCAGTCAATAAGATGTTGTCCCGCCACTGTCTGCTTTCCCCATTGGGTGCATGGGGATTAGGGTCAAACCCGAACTGTGGACAGAAAATTTTGCACCAAGCAATTATCGAAAAAACAGAAATAAGCAAACTCTCAGATTGGGATGCTGGAACGTCCGGACTATGTTGACTGGACTATCCGAAAACCTACAGGATGTAAACGATGTAAGGAAGACAGCCATAATTAATGATGAGCTTAAACGACTTCAGGTGGATATAGCTGCACTTCAGGAAACGCGCCTGGCGGGCTCTGGAACGGTGAGCGAGAAGGATTACACATTTTATTGGCAAGGGAAAGATCTTAATAAAGCTAGAGAACACGGAGTAGGTTTTGCGGTAAAAAAAATCGCTAACATGGTTGAACCAGGCGAGAATGGATCAGAACGCCTGTTAACGCTCCGCCTGCAAACTAGCACAGGTCCCATCACCCTTGTCAGTGTATATGCTCCTACTCTGTACTCTGCCTCAGAAGCTAAAGATAAGTTCTACGAGAATCTAGCAGCAGTAATTAAAAGCATACCTAGGCAAGAACAGCTTGTTCTCCTTGGTGACTTTAACGCTAGAGTGGGTGCCGATAATGTTTCATGGCCTTCATGTCTGGGCAGGTTTGGTATTGGCAAGATGAATGAAAACGGACAACGGCTCTTAGAGTTGTGCGTCCACCATGATCTCTGCGTGATCAACACCTACTTTCAGACAATACCCCAGCATAAAGTGTCATGGAGACACCCACGATCCAAGCACTGGCACCAGCTTGACCTGATTCTCGTCAGAAGGCCACTCCTCAGGTCTGTGCTCTCCACGCGCTCGTACCATAGTGCAGACTGTGACACAGATCACTCCTTGATTTGCTGCAAAATCAGAGCACAACCAAGAAAACTCTTATCTTGTCAGACATGAATGGAAACCACGCATTGATACCAGCAAGATGTCAGACCCTGTCATGATCGCTCAGTTCACTGCGATCTTCAAGAAAGTGCTCAGTAGCCCTCAGCATGGTGATACTATTACAGAGAACTGGGAGCATCTACGGAACACCATTCAAAGTACTGCACTTGCCACCTTTGGTAAGAAAACAGCAAAGTCAAATGACTGGATTGACGCTTCATCAGATGTGATGGCACCTGTTATTGAAGCTAAGCGCAGTGCTATGAATGAATACAAACGTTTACCGAGTGCCAGAACCCTACAGATCCTGAGGGCTACGAGAAGCAAAGTTCAACAAACTGCTCGACGCTGTGCAAATGACTATTGGCTCCAGCTCAGTGAGAGCATCCAGATCGCAGCGCAAACAGGCAACAATAGACAAATGTATGACGGTATAAAGAAAGCACTTGGCCCTGTGGTAAAGTGGGATGTTATAAATATTTATAGGGGACTTAGTGTACTGACTGAGATCAGCTGTGAAGGTATATATATATATCTAATAAGAGTAGTGTATTATATATAACCTTACTTGCTGCCACATATGTATACCTCAGTCAGAATTATTCTGGAATAGTGTGATGACTACGTTATATGTCTAGGGTATGTGTATGATGAAGTGTAAGTCAAAAAAACAACAGACAGATAAACAATTTAATTTATTCCACTACACTTGACAACACTGTGACACTCACATACATAAAACACTCTACAAGGATATCTTAAAGGAGTCACTGATAACTTTTCAAATAACAATATGTATTCATTGCTGTCATGAATGTATATGTGTCCTGATTCAAATACAAAGGAACCAGGAATCACAATCAATTTTAATTACAAGTTATATGTACAGAATTTATTAATATGAATCTTGTAGTGACATCTATTTTTAATAGTATCCTATGTGTGTTAGTTGTGTAGTAGTAAAATGAGGTAATACTGGTTTTGTTTTGTTCAAGCTCTGTTGGTATTTGTCATCATGACTTCAATAGTTTGTCTTTAGGGACTAGTATTGGAGATGTTCTCAGTTCCTGATATTAAGACAAGTAAATTCCCCTCTTAATGTCTATTTTAAAAAGTCATTTCAAAAGAATGGGGACATAAATGTTGAGCTCAGGCTGGCCAAAGACTTATCTTGCGTGATGGCGGCAGGAAAAGACTCCTCTGCTCGATTTCTCCCCTGGGCTCTGGAGACACATCACTGATAGCTAAATGGACCAAGGATGTTATTGCTTGTTCCGACTCTGATTCAGCCAAAGTCGAAGCCTTATCAGCTCCTTCCTCAACTCTTGGAAGCTTAAAGTCGTAGCAGCGTACTTAGTCCAAGCAAAGCGGCTCTGCTGGCTTCCTCTAGCTGGGGGGAAGCTATCTTGCTAGCAAGAAGCTAAATCAACTTGCCTTTCTCTAATCCTCTATAGTAGCTCCTGCATAAGCAACCTTAAGCCGGTAAGCCTGTCT